>JAZHGK010006031.1:0-56637 GCA_037855215.1 Waitea zeae
TCTTCTTTTCCCGCCCACCCACCCATCTGGGCCGGCGCACCGGCGGGGTTCCTCGGCACCCTCTCGGCACGCTCCAGGCGCGCGGCCGATCGCATAGCTGAGCCGCACCCTTTCCCAAACGCAGGGGCGCGGGTAGCGCAGGTAGCGAGTTGTCTGAGGAGCGGCAGCGGAAAGGATCCGTCGTGCGCGTGATCATACTTGTGCCCATGACGCGTGACGCGCCGTCCACCGCTCGGCTGGATGCTGGGCCCAGCGTACTCCGTGTGCGACTTCGTTAAATGGATCAAGGCACGAGAGCTACGGGGGCGAAGAAACGTCTGCCAGCATATACTCGCGACCTCACGGCCTCCTCCTTATGCTAACCCGCGCCTCTTCGCCTCAACTCGCTTCCTCAGTTGCGCACGGTCGTCCGACACTGGGCGACTCATCACCGACAACCGCTTCTCGATAGATCGCACAGAGCCCCACCCACTTCAACCGTGCTGCTGGCAGCTGGACGAACACCCCTGTGGCCCTTTGCCTCCGCTGACACATACGATTGAGGGGCTATTATATATGGCTTCTGTTCACACAGGTCCTTCGACCAAACAGACCTGCTTCCGCATGCCACCCTTTCTCATACGCTTGTCGTGTGATACGCTACTAATGTGATATCTACATGCGCAATGGCGCTGCTTGAATGTGCGCGAGAACAACCATACAAATGGAAAACATACGCAGTATGATAACACTCCAAAACGGCCTAGTCAGCACCTGTCTGAATAGGTGTGTGTAACAGCAATGTTCAATGTTTGGATGAATTTTAACATGAGATTGCCAATAAAAATACACTGTGCCCATCGTAAGCCTTCGTGTTGAACAAATAAGCTTCTTGTGTGTTTTAAATTCGTATTAGAACCGGGTACTTCAATATTGTCGCACCAACGCCTCTGCATGAGCAGACTGGGATTTGATTACACATGGAAATTGTTTGGGACGTCTATGTAGTAGTTGTAGCTCATCAGCGCGTTTGCTGTAGTTCCAGGACAAGTCAACTTACGTTATTAACTCTCCCACATACTCAATCTCGGGGACAATCTTCTGTCCTTTTGCGTCGCATGCTTGTGAGATGTCAAGCGTGGCGAGAATAGTTGCACAAGCTAAGAATATATTGTCCTCTGCAAACAGTCTACCTATGCGAAAGTTCAGCACAATATCGCACTGATACAAAGATGTTATATTATTCTCACCTGGGCATCTTCGTTTACCGAACCCAAAGACAAATGCGGCTGGATTGAGCTCAGGATTATCTCCCATGAAGCGTTCAGGGTTGAAGGCTTCAGGATTGTTGTAGGTGCGTCGATCTCTTGCCATGAACCTTTAGATATATGTGATAAGCCATGAGCAAATGTATAGAGGCCACTGACAATTTACCATATATTAGGCATAATGAGCGCGTCTTTGGGTATAAGAAAACCATCAAATACGTCGTCTTCTGTGACTCGATGCGGTACACCCAATGGTAAAACCATACTGAGACGGAGTACCTCCTTGATAGTTGCATTTGTGTATGGCAGACGTGAACGATCTGAGATGATGGGAAGTCTACCATGGCCAATTACGGAGGCGACTTCAGCTTTTGCCCGTGCTTGTACTTCGGAGTAAACCGTCATGAAAAGGAAAAAGCTGTAAATAGTATTTGTCGTCTTTCGTTTTATTAGTAAGTGTATGACATAGCAACAACCACTTGAGTAAAAGACGTACGGTGTCTGAAGCCCCAGCAAAGAGGCCTACAGCCGTCCATTTAATATCGTGTTCTTCTTCAAGTGTCAGTGAGCGGTTTTCCAAATGATGTTCAACAAAAGACTGGCGCGCAACACCAGCAGCCTGAAACCCTTAGTTGAAGTGATTCATATCTTCAATGATAGATGGAACTTACTAGCTGATCTTTAACGAACCCGTACGGTGTTTCAACGAGGTTAAGAAGTGCACGCCGCATGGGCACCGCATCTTGCATGAAGCCTGTTCCTGGAAACCAGGTCGGAAGCTTGGCAACTAACAAACAGTCGCTTCAGATGCAGAATAATCTAGTCAAACAAACTATAAACGTACGCCACGGTATGTAGTCAACGAGGTAGGACCCGTGAATTCCAATTGTAGTAAATGTGCTCATAGCAAGGTCAGCCATTTCTACAAACTTGTCGTGGCTATCCTTCACCTGATACCCATAGGTCAGATCAAGAATAATAGCGCTGCTATATCTATGGGTTATGTCAGAAGAGACTTTTTTTTGTGCTATACAAAGAGACACCTACGCTCGGATGTGCTGCTTTAAGGCTTCTGGACTTGGATTATTCAAAATCTTTTGGATAAACTCCTGCGTCTTGACCTGAGTCATAGGCGCAAACTTTTGGGTCAACGACCTGGTTCCGACTGTTTCCTTGAACAAACGATGGCCAGCTCTGAACCGAGGGCCATCATTCAAGAGCGAGAGCCCATGCTTCCAGCCTACTATCTCATTCAAAAAGAAGGCCGAAGCGCGATCCGAGTACTTTGCCCGCTGAAGCATAGATATAGCCTTTTCAGTAGAGTTAACTATGATCATGTGGGTCCCCGCAACGTTCATGTGAATCAAGTCTCCTGCGAGTGGAGCCTCTCTATCAGGTCTCCAATTATTGGAAGCTATATTTGAATCGCGGCTTACCATGCGTTTCCCCCCATGAAGCAAATGTCAGCCAGCCTTTTGACGCAGGCCAGTCAAAAAAGTTGCCTATGATAGGTAGGCCAGGCGGGCCAGGTGGAAAAGGGAGTCGGTTTTTTTTGGTGGCGAACTGCTTTAGAATATATAGTAAAATCACAACAAATATAAAATCAAGCAGAGGAAGTAGGCTATTCCAGGTATGAGAGCGGGAAGACTCCTGAGAGTGTTTACTGGATAGCATGGCCGAGTGTTCAACGTTGAAACATCCCAACGCGCGGCAATTTGAGTATTTATCTATTGTCCCATAAACTGCATCTCGCAAGCACTCGCATGTTCGATTCTAAACCCCGAATTAATCATCGGGAGAATGTAGTCTTTATCGTCTTCAGGTTTGGCTGACGTATACCTTCCAAAGTTCCAGATGGGAAATCTACCACTGATGCAAGCAGAGAAATTTCCCATCAGGAAGTTTGGAGATTGAAAGCCCGCCTGTGCAATTCCCATGTAAAGCGTTCAAAAATCAGATTGACTTCCGAGGGAACCTAAGAGATACGGATTTGAAGGTCCAACCGGAGATAAAGGAAGCAATCGATAAAAAGAACTGATGGAAAAAGTCGAAGTTTTAGTACACCCATCCCAGAGTTTCCAATCGGAAAGCTCTCAATAGTATTTTCTGGCAGCCTTCTGATTGAAATTTTTCATGCGCAGGTGCAGTGTTCATAGACATAAATTGCGCCTCCACAGATTCAAATTCCGCTCGGCTTGTGGGGCCACGGCCTACATATCTCGCGGGCACTATGCCCAGTTGTTGTGCTAAAAACATAGCCAAGATAACGGGCCAAGCTTTAAGCCTGACAGCCACAATATATCTAAGTCCGCGTGCCGTATTGTTTTCATATTATAACAAGTCAGAGTGTTCGTACCAGTCATGACGACTATGGTTTTCTAGTCTGACCGCGGGCCATCTACCCAAGTCAAAAAAAAAAGTGATACACAGGTCATAATTTCCGTGTGGTTAGGATAGACGTGTTTCAGGTCCAAACACACCCAGGAGGGCATGGTGGTTCCACTCCCTGGAGCGGGGGGACACTCCGTATCATGGGTGCCAGCAGCACCCTTCCGGTGCAGTACCCTCGTGAGACCATTATAAGTGTTCATGAGGATGCATCTATCAGCAAGGTAGAACTTTAGAAGTTCGCCCTCTTGAACATCGCGAAACGCATGGTCAGTGGCGTGAGAAGCTTGATGCGACTCTCCATCCGCTAAATGAATAGGTCGGCATTGAAGTTGCGGGACACTACTTATCCTATGATCATGCCGAAGAAGTGCAAACTCGGTTGGAACGGGGTTGAGTGAATGAGGGAACAGGGGCGGAAAGCGGGCGTCGGGGTGCTTGTGTGCCTAAGTATCACGGGAGCACAGTGGCCGAGTTCCACAGACACCGAGCAGTGACGAGTGAGCACTCAACACTCGATCAACCTCTCTGTATTCTTGATCGAGCATCACACATATGAGTAACCGTACGAAGGCTGAATCCGAGACTATGTAGTATCTAAAACGTTTGGAAAAAAAGAATGTCGAACGCACCGATTTGGAGCATAGAGGGCATTAGCCTTTGTGCGAGAATCGAGGGCATCAGTGACCAAATTAGCTCGACAGTAATAATGACCACAGGAGGGTCACTACTATAAACCAAGCCATCCTGATTCGACTTCATACTCGAGGGTGTCACGCTCCGTATGATGAGAACGAGGGTAGTCGTAAAACGTATCTCCACTTCAACTTCTTTCGGCTCCAAAGTGGTGTGTTTGACATTCGTTTTTTCTAAACGCTTTGGACTAATATTTTACAAACAGCTGCATGTGCTTGAAATTCATACGTCTTGAAAAGAGGCATAGAGTTACTTGACATCAGACAAAGAAAGAAAGGAACCCTTTATATGGATGTCATTGATGAAGGTTGTTGGAAACCCAATTGTAGGTTTGTTGGAAACCTATACATGTGGAAACAAGTCCATGATGTTGGAATCAGAATATTAAATGAAAAAAAAGATTTAAGATCGAGAGTTTATTGAAGCCCCCGCGCACAGTACTCTTCCCACCGCAGCGTATCTAATATCACCCACCTGGCGAACAACGCTTTACACATACAGCCACCTTCCCCGGCCTTCCACCCAATCTGCCAGTTCTGCAACAGCCTTGGCCTCAAATCCCGCGCGAAGGGGCTCCTGTTGAGCTGCAGGAGCTGCTCCAAGTTCGTTGCCATCCTCGTCTGGTGTCAATAATGGTGGAGCCCCGACAGGTGCTATGGGGTGATATGGCGAAAGGATACCAAGCCCACTGCCGCCTACTGAGGTCAAATATGACTGGAAGTTATTGTGTGTGAGTTGATCAATGAGGGCTGTCAGTTCGTCCGGAGCAAACGCTGGAGAAAGTAGAGGTAAGTAGAGAACAAAGCCGAAGAAAGCTGTTACGTACTATCGGGAAGGAGGGTCACGGCACACCCGCCACCACCAGCACCTGTGAGCTTCGTGCTGAGTGAATAGGGAGGGGCGGCAGTCGCGGTGCGTATCGCCTCAAGTGTAGGATGGGAAACTCCAAGTGTGATTAGATGTTCATGGTTCTCCTGAATGAGAGCCTATACAAGCAATGGCCTAAGCTCGAGTCAAACGCTTATAACCAAATCCAAAGAACTCACGCTTATGGCCTTCAATAGTTCGTTTCGGTCTAATTCGGGATCGCTCAGCGCCCGACGAGCCTCGTCAACGATACTCTGAATCGATTCAAGAATTTTATTGACAAGTTCGGGTTCCTGCTCCTTCATTGCACCCACGCCTGCAACAAGCTTTTTCGTGTCACGCGGGACCTTTGTGTCAGTGAGCATAAAACGCAACGAGCGGAAACTATATATATATAGTCAGCATTTAGATCTGCAGCATCAAAAGCAGCATCAAGCGTGTCGTACCCATAAATTGGCTCCATGAGTGGTTTGCTGCTGCCAAATCCTGCCTTTGTGTATGCCAATGCGCCACCAAACACTGCAACGGAGTTGTCGACTCCGCTGGGGTTGCCATGTAGAATTTTCTCTGCGACGAAAGCCCAGCGGTTCACGTCATCTGCGATCTCGGGAGTAATCGCCTTTCGACCTTTGTGTGAGATGTGGGTATGAGCAGGCGTTCCATCCGAGGCGGCTCGTGTAGGCGCAGGCAGTTTAGGAAGTTCCATCCGCTTGTGGGCGAGCAGTACTGTAGTGGCGGCGCATACAGAGAAGGATGCGGACGAGCCTAGACCGGCGCCGACTGGCAAGGTTGACCGAATGGTCAGATTGAATGCTGGTCTGAAAAGTTTGCTTCAAAAATTAGCTACAACCATTATATGCAGGAAGCGTACCGGTGTCCGTCCAAAGCAGACTTCATATACAAATACAAAAATGCCAGTGCAGCGGCATGCGCCTTCGGTGGAGCATCCGCTGGAATGATGGACTTAACACCTTGGATGAGCGCATCGTCGAGTAGATCTGGATGGACATCGCCCTGTTTAATAGAAGACGCGCTGGACCACGGCAAGTTGGGGATAGACCACTCATGATAAAAGTTCTCGATGTCCATGAACTGCACAGACAACTTCCCGTCATATCGTGGCGAGGCCACACCGTAACAGCGAAGGTCGACCGATGCAGCGAGAGCAGTCTGAAAGGCAAGCATGTAAGAAGCCCTATGCTTGCTTTACTGGAGATAAAGAATAGTTCCTCACCACACCGTGTACAACCGCATGCTCTCCGAACAGGATTAATTTCCCAGGGGCACTCACGAACCACTCACGATCCGTCGGTGCAGGTGCGACGTTCTCCGCCACTGCAAGCTTTTCCACCGCGCGACTGAGAGACGCTCGTCGGCGAAGTTCTGCGCGGACATATCGTTGCTCGGATGTGTCAGCAGAGAGTGTGATAGCACCAGCCTCGAGTAGCGCGCGCTCGAGGTCATCAATTAGGTCCACCGGATCCTCAATTCCAACACAGAGGCGGATAAGATCCTCAGGGAGACCACGCTCGGCTCGTGTTGCGGCGTCGATGGACGCGTGGCTAGTGTTCAAGCAGAAGTATGAGCTCAAGGAACGTGAATGAGTGGGGGAGGAAGAGGACGTACGACATCACACAAGGCATGCTGATCAGCGAGTTCACTGCACCAAAGCTGACACTGATTCCCCAGAGACGAGTTGCACCCACGATCCGTTCAGAGAGGGACTTGTCTCCCGTTGTAAAGCTGAGGACAGCGCCAGGACCGTCGGCGATGCGCTCATGCACTTCCCTTCCCGGGTGGTGCTCGAGCCCCGGGTAGTAGACAGTGAATCCAAGCTTCTGGAGTACATCAGCAACCATCCGGGCTGTCGACTGTTGCCTGTCCATCCTAATAGCGAGGGTCTTCGTACCACGGAGGAGGAGAAAGGAATCGAACGGACTGAGGGCGTTGCCGCAAGCGTTGATAAAAAACGCCATGTCCTGAGGACTCCGTCAGCTGGATTAAAATAGCATGCGAAATATCGAACCATACCTTAGCTAGTTTGTCACTATTGCAGGTGATAACACCCGCCATAAGATCGTGATGGCCGCTCAGATATTTAGTTCCCGAGTCGTACACGATGTCCGCACCGTGCTCGAGCGGTCGCTGGAGGTATGGGCTCATCATGGTATTATCGACTACGACAATCGCGTCCGGTGCGCGTTCCTTCACATCCGCCGCGATTGTTGCGATGTCCACTATCTTCAAGAGCGGATTCGTCGGTGATTCAAGGAGCACCATGGCCGTTTTGCCCGCCTTGATGAAAGGATGCAAGGTTGAAGGCTTGGTAGTGTCGACATGGTGAACAGTCACACCAACGCTATTTTTAAGATAGGTAAGGAGGCGGTTGGTGCCACCGTAGAGGTCGTCTCCGGCAATCACTTCGTCTCCGGGCTTCAGGAGGCGAGTGATAATATCCAGCGCGGCCATGCCAGACGAAACGGTCATTGCATGAGCGGCAGACGATATCTTTGCAAGGTGGTGCTCTACGAATTTACGAGGTGGAAAATCGACGATGCGAGTTAGATATTATGTTTGACCGATTTTTCTCTTGCTTTCACGTACCAAGGTGGCTCCGGGTCGGATTTCCAGAGCGCGTATAGTCATATTCGCCGCTGACACCCTTGAACGTTGCGGTTTGGTAGATGGGCACGGAGCTCGCGCCGTACTGATCCTTCGAGTGCGGGTTCTCTACCGTCGCACAGAGCGTCGAGAATCGGTACGGCTGGCGGGGCCGCAGAGGCGACTCGGGCTCAGGGGTGGGCAAATCGTGTTGGATGACTTTTGCCAGCGGTGGTAGAGGCGGCGCCATGGGTGATTGTTCAAGAGTGAAAGTGCACGAGTGTTGTGCGTGCTGAGCGTGTCGGCCGATGAGCAGGACCCGGGGAAATGACGAGTAAATGGTGCGACTTGTAGGGCATTGCACGCGAGGTCACGCGGAAAGCAGGCTTCTTGTCCTCAAATAATCGCTATGCCGCCCAGAAGACAATGTATGTGGTGTGAACCAGCCGAGATGTGCTATTTAAAGTTGTGAAGCTTCGAGACAGGCTGTTCAAGCAAGTGCCTCAGTTGGAGTAGACCCTGCGCTCATCGCTAAACGGACGAAAAGACACCTTGAGGATCTTGAGGTGAGAGAGAGCTTCGCCACACTTTTAAATCCGCACGGTATGTTAACGCATCAATGCAGCGCTCCAACTACGTTGAAGCCAGCAACAACATCTTTGACGACGACGGTAATGAGGGAGCAGCTGGCCGGGGTAAACGTGGCGCTGCTCGTCAGACCATTTCCGATAAACGAGATTGGGGAGGCAGCTCTAATCGCAAGAAATCAAGCATGAACGTTCGCACCGCGGTACTCTATCGCAAGAATCTCAATACTTTAATCGAGGAATCGGTGTGTATATCATCAAATTGTAATTCGAGCTCGCGCGCTCACGCTTCCTTAAGAAAATCGCGCAGCTTCCCCCAGACGTCCCAACATATCTCACCGCCGTGGCGCCCCCACCCAAAGAGCCGCCGCGCAGGTTCTGCTCTGTCTGTGGGTACTGGGGCACATATAAATGCAAGAAGTGCGCTATGCTCTATTGCGATATCAACTGTGAGGCGGTCCATAATGAAACTCGGTGCGAAAAACGTGTTGTGTAGATGTAGCGTGTCCAACCAAGCTATAGATTCTCTATTCAATGTCCCGTATTTTGTCCGTAATGTTCAAGTAGAGCTGCCCTGGGCATCGGGCTTTCCCGACTGGAGCGCACTTCATCCTCCGGTGAAGTAGCGCGCAAGGTTAAGCGCAGCGTCAAAAAGCTTGCGATCCTCGGCAGGAAGTGTCTCGCCACCATCATCGATTTCTGTCCAGAACGGCTTGAAGGTCACTTCACAAAGGGTGCCTGTGTAGCGAAAGATATGAGACCGGGTTTACAAGCGCTGAGAAGATTGATTACCATTTTGGGGCGGGATTCCAGCGTAATATGCCTTGAGGGCCTTGAGAGTGCATATTGAAGGCGCAAATACGCTCGTGTGCTGAAGAACGAATTACGTCAAACGTCACGATAAACGTGCTTGTTCCGTGAAATGCAATTACCCCGGGACCATTTTGAATGACCATCCTTGAGCTTGTAGGCATCATCTCGTTGACCAGTAGTCCGCTCGTCAATGGCGTGATTCTGAACGCTTAGTTAGTCAAGCCAGCTACTCAGAGGATCCATATGCTCACGGGTCCGCAGTGTTGCTGATGATTAGCATTGGGTGTTCCAAAGTCGCATTGAACGGCCCTGTAAATCTTTCTGGCTGCTTGCCCTTCGTGGGCCAGAATTCACATCCTCCGTCTGCCTAAAGGGCGAGTCAGACCGGCGGCAAACGGAAGAAACGCTCCCCGTAAATCGGGTCACTAACATCCGTCAGCATCGCGCCCAGCTCCCACACCCTGGACTTTATCCCCTCCGCGCTGTTCTTCGCCAGCTCCTCCGCGCCCACCGCCTCCGTCACGGGCGAGTCGTTGCAGGTCACGCCGAGGCGACCCAGGTCTTCGTGCGCGTCCCCGGCGTCCGGATCGGGAAGCGGGCGCGCGATGTGCGCGAAGAGGTCAGTCGGGTCAAAATCGGAAGGCGACCCTGGCATCGCGAGTGCGAGCGCGGAGGAAAAGTTGCGCCACGTGAATGGCGTGATGAGACCTTTATAGATGGCGCCTGACAAAGAAAGTCTATTAAGCCAACCCTCCGGAAAGCTTGGACTTTCGACATATGTAGGAGGGAGGAAAGAAAAACGACATACCGCGGACCGCACCCGCGGTGAGGTATCCGGGTCTTGGCCCACTCTCAACTGGGAGGGGGCTCTCGGCGAGGGAGGCAATGAAGGCTTCGATGCGTCCCATGATCTCCGTCGCGTGCTCGCCTTCGCGTCGGCTCAGAGGACAGACTTCTGGCCCGGCCTTTGAGCAGGTCTCCAAGAACCATCCGTACGTATCTTCAGCATACTCAACCCAGCCCCTGTGCCAGAGATGCGAGGGTAATCCTTCGGAGAATCGTGAGCGATTTGGGATAGGTCGCGGCTTTGGAACGCACCAGACCATGTCACAGGGTTCACGACGCCGTCGATGGTGACATAGCCCACTCGGTTTGGAAGCCTGAAAGCAGACGTCAGCTCGGCCAGACAAAGGGAAACACCGCCTAACGCACATATTAACAAGATAGGCGCCTATGATACTCCCATATGACAATCCCCAAAAGTTCCTGAAAATTCCTTTCAGCCAACCCGTACGGCCACAGGATACTCAGCGCCCGATCGCTCCACTCACACTTTTGCCTCTGGCCCGTCCAACACTCTCGCCATCAACTCCAGGTCCCTGACGACGCTGGCCGTTCCCATGAACCTGAGGTGGTCGACGTCCATGTTCTCGCTGCACATCGCTATTTGCGTCTTCCTGACCCCTAACCATTCCCTCCATTGATCGGCGAGCGCCCAGTAGTTGTGCGGGTCAGAAGGGTCGGAGGTGTTGGGGATGGTGAAGCCTTTTTCGTATACGGTGTTGGCGACGAGGGAAGCGGACGTGAGGGCGGAGGGGAAGCAGTGGACTTTGGGTCTGTGCAGAGATCGGGAGAGGGCATGTGAGGGATGGGCGTGTTAGCCGATGTGGGGACGGGGCGCACTTTGTCAAACCAATCCCGCGAGGGTCGAAGCCGACGATGTCCCAGTCCTCGCCGAACATCGTCGCCAGGTCATCCGCCTCATGGAGGAGCACGGAATACCCAGAGCCTCCGGGTCCACCTGTGAGGTTTCATTGACACCTGCATCTCTGTTTGCGCTATGAATGGGGGACGTGATGGACCGACCTGGGTTGATGAAGAGCGATCCCCTCCTCGGAGATTTCGTCGCGCGTCTGCGGGACACGGCGATAGACGTTGTTCCTGCGGACTCGTTGAAGTAGTCGAGAGGAACTCTGGAGAACGCAGCAAAGTCAATTTTCCGCGCTAAAAAAAAAAATGAAGTTTGGTCGAAAGAGAGGCGTGTGCGTACGTGATTGCCCCACACTGCAAGCTGCCAACGCCGCAATCCTGCCATTCCACGCTTCCCGTAGGTTTCTCCCCAACCAGCACAGGAGCGGCCTTGGATGTTGTGTTTTTCCCGGCGGCGGGTTCGACGACCTTCGGTGTCGTAGGGTAAAAATAGGCGACGAGGAGTATGCCAACTACGATGACGACGAGGGCCTTGGTTCGGGACATTTTGGACGGCGGTGGTTTCTCGATATCCTGGAAGATGCCTTCTTGCGAGGCTATAGAACCTGAGCGTCGCCTCATCTGCATAACGTCTGGCATAGGGGAGGGGGGGAGGGGGGGCTGAGAGCAGCAGAGACGGATAAGCAGGATGATGATGGGCAACACCGCCGGAGTAACGTCGTGTGAAACGGTTGTGAATGGAATGTCGTAAATTTAGATTGGTAGGCCTAGAGCTAAGGTACATGGGCGCGGGCGCAGTTTCTCGCGCAGAGAACACGGGCACAACATTTCGAGAGTGTCTGGCGTCTGCAGGTCTACAGCTGGGTGAACCCCCGCCAATGGTGATGCGCAGAGAAGAGGGTTGGTGGTTGTGGTCAAGCCCTTCGGGCCGAGTTTCGGGCGTCGGGCATCCTCCGCCCCCGTGGGGGAAAGCTCGGAAGCAAAAAGCTTAGCCACCGCGCCGCACTTTATGCTCAGGCCATGACCGCCAAGTGCTCACCTCAGCCTCGACAACTGACTAAACCACTCAGGACCGGGGCTCTTTATCTCTCTCTGCTACGGCTACCCGTGCAGCATCCAGGCCTGATCTTCGTGGAACTGACGATCGGTACCCACTCGTAACTCGGCGACTATGATATGAGTCTCAGTCACCCGTGACCCCGCCTCGTGTCTGCCCTATCGGTCACACTCGACCGACACCGTTGAAGGGCGGTGAGGTCACCTCGTGCGCTGGGATGATATGTAACACCTTCCCCCATCACTGAACATCAATAATGTCAGAAGTTAGAACCATTTTCTCTAGTCAGCGCTACGCTACGGTTTCTGCCGATGACGTGCGAGTGCTGGTCACATCACCGCTCGCTATCAGCCAGCGAAGGGGACTCTCCCCTCGCTTGTCCTCTTCCCCAGACAATATCCACCAGCTCGCAATTTGCTGCTCGCGTGCTTCTCAACGCCAATTTCAGCACCTCATTTAGTCATTGCACGTATTTGTGAGTAGCCACCGGATCCACTGATGGCAACGAGGCCCAGCCAGCTCACCGCACAACGTACAGCTCTGCGCACAATGGACCCCCCGCTCGTTCGTGAGGATGCCCTCGAGGTCGCCCGCGCACAGATAGGCAAAGAGATTGAGGACCTCCAGGCAGAAATGGCCGACATCGAACGCCGGATCGCCGCACTCAGGCTCAAGCAGAACTCGCTCACCACCACCGGCCTCCTCCCGCCAGAGCTGCTCGCGCATGTGTTCATCCAGACGCGCGACCTCGCGCTCGCCGCCGTCGCAGGACCCAAATCGTCCTCGGAGCCGCCCTACTGGGACTGGGCCGTCGTCACTCACGTCTGCTCGCACTGGCGCACCGTCGCCCTCGCCACACCGACGCTCTGGAGCCAGTTCGTGCTCCGGGGCGAGAAGGCGCTCGAGGTCGCGCCGGACATGCTCGAGCGCTCAAAGGCCGCTCCGCTCCGTCTCGAAGCGGCTTTGCACGGCCCGCAGGTCCCGGCCAAACTTTCCTCGCTACGCGCGGTCCTGGGCGAAATGCATCGAATCCAGGAGCTGGACCTCCGGATGGAGTCTCTCGACATGCTCGCTCAGTTCGCGCTCTCTGTGCCGCTGACATGGCCCGCGCCGTTGATAGAGAAGGTGTACATCAAACGTTCGGGCAACTGGCCCCCACCGCCCGTCCTTTTCGACGGCGAGGCACCAAACCTGAGGGAGATAACGATGGTGGGGCTTTACTTCCCGTGGAATCTTGAGGCGGCCAACCTACGGATTCTCAGGATCCAAGAGTTCAACCTCGAAGTGCCCGTCACACGAATCCTCAACTCGCTCAGATCGTTCACGCGTCTGGAGGAGCTCACGCTCTACTACCTCATGCATGAGCCGTCAGACAGCCTCGAGTTGGGCGAAGCTTCGCAGCCCGTCCCGCTCCTCTCCCTGACGAAGCTCGACCTCAACTTTGTGGACCCAGCCCTCCTGTCGGAGCTGGTGCCCCGCCTACACGCCCCTAATCTCTCCTCACTCAAGTTCCGCATCAACGCGCCCGAGAACGACGACGGCTCCGTCTCCCGCGCGCTCTCTGCCCTCTCTGACATTGCCCGCCTGCCTGCCGACGAAGAATCCGCCGACGGCGTCGTCGCCTACGCGCACGAGATCGTCCGCGAGTTCGGCTACCACACCTCGAAGCCGTCACCCTCATCCTCGGTCCCCGTAGTCGACGCAGACGTCATCTGGCGCAACGCCGCGCGCTGGCCGGACGCGTCCATCCTCTCCCAGCTGCACAACGCATGGGCGCCGCTCCGCCGGCGGACGCAGAGCGTGACGTGCTCGTTCGGACACGACACCGACGTCGCCACCCTCCGCGCGTGGCTCGCCCACCCGGCCTACGCGCGCACGACCGGGTTCGAGCTCGAAGAGGAGTTCTGCCCCACGCTGGGCGCGCTCGCGCCGAGCGAGGACGCGTTCCCGCTCCCGAACCTGAGGACGGTCGTCGTGAGGTACACCAAATTTGGCTCCAAGTGTCCCCAGAGGTTTTGCCCGAGTGCGGATGTGCCTCTCGGGCAGGTGTTCAGGGAAGTGCTCGCGCAGCGGGCGGCGTATGGCATGTTGCCGATCGAGAAGTTGACATTGAAGGGGTGTACGATAGAGGATGAGGACCTTGAACAGCTGAGAGGCGCTGTGATTGCACTTGAGGTCTCGCCTTGATTTCCCCGAGTCACGCTCTTGTATTGCGAGTCAATACCTGGCCTCGACCTCGGCCTACTTTTTTTTCAAATCTGAATGACCTGCCTTCTTTTTCTTCAATCTCTCTTCTTCCTCTTCAACTCTATGTCGTGTTCAATTGTAAACTCTACTTTTCATAATCCATCGGAATCTTTTGTTGCTTATCCCGAAACAAGCTAAAATCGATAAATTTCTCTTCTGCTGATAGTACTTCCGCCGCTCCAATAACTTCTCAGCCCACAACAATGACCTCAATGCTTCTCCCTTTTGCCTCGTGGAACGGCAACTCGTCCCTTTCACCCTCCTATTATCATCAACGCACAGGCGGCAGTGCGGAAAAGGGCTTGCCGACATGCTTTCCCGCATCCTTCGCTTCCAGCTTTTGTTCATATGCTTTGTGACCACACTTGCGCGGGCGGAGAAGCAATGCCGGATCGTCAAGCGGGGACAGGTCCACTTGGCGCAGAGCTCGGCCACCCCTACTAGTACCACTTCCCATCGCTCTGGCTCGACCGCCGCTTCGTCTACGGCGCAGGGAGGCTCGGCGAGTGGGACGGCTAGTGGGACGGCGAGCGCGACGGCGTCTCCGACGGTTGCGTTGTTTGATTATGCAAACACACCGATTCGAGGTGTGAACTTGTACGTGAAAGCTCGAACTTTTTTTTTAAAAAAAAAGTACAAAAGTTTCTTATACTCTTATCTATAACACAGAGGTGGTTGGCTCGTGCTGGAGGTATGTTCAGTCAACACAGATCCTCTTAGCCCAAGATAGAGGCCTTAATGCCCTCGACTTCTTAGCCATGGATCACCCCCAGTTTCTTCGAGGCGACCGGCAATGATAACATCGTCGATGAATTCACTCTGGGACAGCTCATGCCCGCTGATCAAGCGCGTGCAGCACTCGAGAAACATTGGGACACCTGGATCACTGAGGACGACTTTGTGCAGATGAAGAATGTGGGACTGAACCACGTTCGGTACGTGCCAAGACTTGCGTCAAAGCGCCGTTCATTTCCCGTGTGCCCTAACCCTAAAGGCGCAACCCCACAGGATACCGTTGGGCTATTGGTCCATTCCTATCGCCAACGACTCGACGCAATACTCCACCGACCCGTCTCCGTACATCGTCGGCGCCTGGCCGTATTTCCTGCGCGGACTGAATTGGGCAAAGAAGCACGGGCTTCACACGCTCGTCGACATCCACGGCGCACCGGGCTCGCAGAACGGATACGACAACTCCGGGCAGCGGACGAACGACCCACAGTGGGCGAACGGCGACAACCCCGCGCGGACGGTGGACTACGTCCGGTACCTCGTTCAACAGGCCGGGGGGCTCATCGACGTCCTCGAGTTGCTCAACGAGGGCGCCGGCTTCAGAGGGGACAACTGGGCTTCCGCTGCGCGCAAGTATTTTTCGGATGGGTACAGCGCGGTGCGACAGGCGGTTGGGGACGATATGGTGGTCATGATTGGCGACGCGTTTTTGGGTGTGTCGTCATGGACAGGATTCTTGACCGCGCCGAATGCACAAAGAACTATGATGGACTACGTACGTACACTTGAATGAGTGACCAAGGCTGCCAGCAAAATCATACTTATCCTTTTCAGCACGAATATCAAATCTTTAGCCAGCTCGAACTTTCACGATCCTGGGACGACCATATCAATGTCAGTGTACATTCATTGCTTGACTGGCAACTTCACTAACCATTTATCTCACAGTATGTCTGTCAGACTCATTTACCCACCCTCACGTCCTTTGCAAGCTCGAACATTTGGACAGTAGGTGCTCCTTCTAAACCGGGTCGTAATATGGGCTTGACACAGGTTCCTCAGGTCATAGGAGAATGGAGCAACGCGCCGACTGATTGTGCGCGCTGGCTCAACGGCCGGGGCGTCGGGGCTCGGTGGGACGGAACCTGGTACGATAAGTCTATCTACTTTGGCTCCTGTGACGGTTGGACGGGAGACGGGTCTAAATTCTCAGATGATTATAAGGTACGTCTTTTCAACGCTCTACGTTTTGCGCATTGCTTATTATATCTCTGTTTCTTGTAGAAATTCCTGAGAAAGTACTGGGAGGTTCAAGTCGAAGTTGGTGAAGCCGTACAAGGCTGGAGTAAGTTATCGTTGTTACACTGCCACAACTTATGACTAACTTTACCCTCTTCTCTCCCTCCCCGCGAAGTCTTCTGGACGTGGAAAGTTCGTACTTCATATCATAATGCTGTTCCAGCCTTACTGACATTGTATCAACAGACCGAAGAAGCAGCCGAGTGGAGCTATCAGCAGGGCGTTCAGGGTGGTTGGATTCCAAGTGATCCGACTAATCGGCTGTATCCCAACATATGCTCTGGGTCCAAGTCGTGATCCTTTCAAGAAGCAGACGCTGTTGTATTCGTTCCTCATTAATGCTTTACTATGCATGTATAGATATATGTGACCAATTTGCGGACAATGTATGCTGTTTTGTTATGTAGAATAGACTGTTGTGCGATATCATAGCCTCTCCTTGTTGATAAGATACGTGAGCGCGCCCTGTTCCAGGGTGACTTCCCAAAGCTCGATCTTCGCGCGTTCGAGCTCCATCTCCAATTGCTGCTTACGCGCCTGAGCACGCGCGAGGATCCCCGCTCTTCGCTCCGCTATACGTGCATTGCTTGGTCGCCCGGGCCCAGCGACGTCGGCACGACGCCATCCGCCCGTCGAGTTGGGAGCTTGCACCTGAGCCGGAGCTACAGTGGTGGCGGTGGTATTATTGCAATTCTGAAGTTGAGATGGTGGTGGCGGCCAAACTGGGGTAGCTGAGATCGGAGGGATGGTCGGTAGACAATGTGGGAAACCGATGGAGGACGATGACATTCCAGGGTCTCGCGACGAGGCGACTGTCCCATCTCCGCCGAGATCGCCAGCAACAGAACCTATCGTGCGCGGACGGGGTTGGTAAGACGTATGTCGAACCCAGGGTGGAATGAGGGAACGCCTACCTGTGTCACTTGTGGCGATGCAAGGCTCCGGAAAGAGGCCTTCCCAGCGGGGCGTGGAGGGATCGGCGAGAGAACTTACGGATGCAAGGGGAGAGGCGAGAAGCCCTGGAGTAGAAGAAACGGTTGCAGTTACAGACGGGGAGTCCAGAGATGGGATGGGCGGGTAGTCATCGACGATAGCGTTAGGGACCGATAGCTGAGGATCCGACATGGCAAGAAGGACAGGGTCGATAGCGAAGTCGAAGTCGGTAAATGGGGTGTTCGGTGCGAGTCCGGTGTGAGTGTCGTTGGATACAAGTGTGTTGTCAACATTCATCAAGTCTGTCTCGGTTTCGTGCGCAGGTTGGAATGATCGAAGGAGGGTCATCAAGTCATCCACTTCAGTTTGTGAAGGTTGCTGTGATTCATGGTCGGTGGTGAATGTGAGGGCGGGATCTATAAGAGTTTGAGAGGCTATGCTGGCGTCGTAGTCCATGGGAGGGAGATTGACATTAAAGGAGTTCATGAGATTATCGAACAGATCAAGCGAGAGATCGGGTTCAGTAAGATCGAAAGCCGGCGCATTCTCCCCTCTTGCAATCACATCGCTGAGGATGGGAGGGCTAGTCAACGGTAAAGGTATGGCCTGATCTGGCTGTCGAATAGTGAAGGCGGATGGTTGGGGCGGCCTTTGAGGTGGTCGATAATGCCCAAAGCGCCTCATGGTTTCTTCTTCGCTTGCGCGCCGAGCAGCGTCCTGAATGTATCCCAAAAGCCTTACTACCAAATGCTTGAGATCCATGGAAAACGCGCTCGTTCGGCGACGCTTTCTGGGACCCTCGCCTTCGTCCATCTCCTCTTCATCCCTCATACCTGAGACCGACGACGAGGACGTTTGTTTCGCCTTGGAGTTGGCGACAAGGTGGAGAATCGACGACAGGACCGCAACCGCCTCCTTATTTTTCACAAGTGCGGCGAGGACTTGCCTCTGAGTGAGGGTCGGGGCCGAGAATGAGTTTTGCGCCATTTGCGGCCCTCCGTCTACGACAATCGGATTCTCCCGAGTCAAGCCACGTGTGTAGGGCTGGGGGAGAGAAGAGGGATGTACGCCCCCGATCATGCCAGCGTGGCCCAGTAATGCCGCCTGGCTACGAAGGAAGTTGGGAGGTGGTTGCTCGTTGGGCTGAGGGAGGTTGATTGGCGGTGGTGATGGGCGTTGGCGGTTGGGCATATCGATGCGCCGCCTGCCTGCCTCATTCGCCCTTGGGCGCGAGGATCCGCGTGTGGTCTGCGGCTGCTGCGTCGCAGCATGCGGCACACGAGTGGACTCGACACTCGGCGCACGAAGCGCGGGTTCAAAAAATAGCTGTGAGCCGCTCAGCGACGAGGCTGGCGGGCGGGCAGGAAGTTCAGAAAGGTTGCGAGGGCCAGGAAGTGCAATGGTCCCCACATTCTGTGTAGAGTCCGGCCCGCCTGGCAAAGCCAAGCGCGGCGAGGTACTTCTCCTTGGCGAGGAAGGGGGAGAACCAAACAGTGACTCTGCCATATCGTCGCCCCAGTGATCTTGGTCGGACATCCTACGAACAAGGTTATGGTTAAGTGTTACGCTGCGAGCTGGAAAGAGGAGGCGACAAACAATGAGATCAGATGCGGTACTCTGATGGCTTCTTGCGTCTGTGATTATGGCGCTGAGAAGTTGGAAGAGGACGCGTCGGTGAAGATGATGGGTTTGGGGAAGAGAGAGGAACGTTTTTTCGTGCTGTCACTCGGGCGCAAAGTGCTCGGCGCTTAATTCGCCCTGGAAATGAGTCCCCCTGCGACAGTCCCGTCCATGGGTCCGACTCACTGCTTTGCCTCGCCCCACAACATCCTTGGTCAATCAACTGTCCTAGACTGACATCTAATTCGACTACCTTGCTCTACTAGTCTACTTGTGAAATATGTCTCGTTCTGAGCGACCTACGCTCTATACAGTCCCCCCAGGTGCCCAAAATCCCACAATACCTGGAAGCCCTGTAGAGAACTGGAGTCCATATCTCGAATCCGCGGGTTCAAACGCGCAGCGGTTTCGACCCTATTCGGCTGTAAACACGACCGGGCCTGGAATGGTGCCTCCTGAGCCTATGCACACGCGGTCCTTGAGCGCGCAATCCGCTCCTCCGCTCCCTCCCAGGTTTCCCGAACCCCAGCTCGCACATCATTCTTCATATACCCCGGCTTTCAGACCAGATCTTCCACCGAGACCTACGCCAACTCCAAGCTACTCGGGGAGCAGTGAAGATTACTTACAGAGGCGTGAATCACTGGAATCCTGGAATGATGTGAGTACTCACCTCGAATGGTCTAATACAGCTTTTGCTGATATTCCAGTTGCGCAGTCGCCCGCGCTCACGACTCCTGATACCGAATCGTTGTCCGAAGAGCTGTCTTCTTTGACGTCGGTAGTTGTCTCCCGTTGACCTTTTCAATCTCTCGAATAACCAAGGACTCCAGCCTTGAATCAGCAGAGGGACTGAGGCGATTCCAAGAGAATCTACTTCCCGAATCAGAAGAAGAGTGGCACAAACTCGTTCCAACAGAAGCCCGCGAGGCTTTTGGAAAACGCGAAGTAGAACGACAGTCTGTCATATTCGAGATTTTCAAGGCGGAGAAACACTACGTGAAGGATTTGCGACTCATACGAGAAGTAGGCTTCAATATAAACTTTGTTACTCTCTGGCGTATGCTAACCTCACTTACCTTCTCCTACCCTCCCAGGTTTTTATGGAACCCCTCAGAGCATATGGTCAACACGGGCCTCCTGTAATGCCACCGAACAAGTTGAAGGGCTTCATCTCTGAAGTATTCTTCAACATTGACGAAATTATGGCACATCATCAACGAATGCTGAAAGCGTTGTTCCAACGACAACTTGAGCAACATCCGCTAGTCCAAAGTGTTTCCGACATTGTTCTTGATGGTAAGCAGGTCAGGCATGCTCCCGCATGATACAACTTAATTATCAGCATTTTTCAGCGGTTCTCTCATTTCGCGACGAATACGAGTCATATATCAAGCATTACCCGTAAGCCAGTGTTATGCGCTTTGACGAATCTAACTCACTGTACCAGATTGGCAGAAGCGCGGCATAGGCTAGAACTAAAGCGGAACCGCGAGTATCAATATTTCATGCAACAAGCAACACAGGACCCACGGACGGGCAAGCACGACCTCGCCACTTTTCTCAACCGCCCAGTCACTCGCCTTACACGCCTCAAGCTTGTCCTCGAGCATCTGTACAAGCTCACCGATCCGGAGCACCCGGACCAAGAGACCCTGCCTCTTATGCTGAACATCCTCAGTGATTTCATCAAGAGCACCCAGCCAGGAGTTGAGGCTGCCGGCTTGAAAGCAAAGTTTTGGGACCTCAGCGAAAGTTTGGAGTATATGAAAGGCGAAATCATCGTTCGTCGATGATGTCTTTCAGAGTGACCCCTCGAATGGCTAACACAATACGTTTCAGGATATGGACTTGTACGACGAGCGGCGAACTCTCAACTACTCGGGCACGCTTGCACGCCGCCAACGCTCTGAGACGGATTGGAGAGGATGGCACGACTACCTAGTTGCGCTGCTGGACAATTATCGTGAGTCCTCCAATTCAGTCAATTCATATCTCGTGGTTTGCTCATCTTCTCGCTCAAGTTCTTCTTACTCGTGAAGAGACTCGGAGCGCGGGCGTGATTAAGCGATGTGTGGTTTCCAGACCAATCCCTATCGAATTCTTGCGATTAGGTGCCTTCGATGGACCTGCCGAAATCAGACGAGAGCGGCCGGACGGTGGCAGCATCTTGAGCCGCAGCGAACAGAGGCCAATGTATCCTTTTGTTATTTATCACGCTTTCAGCAAGACAACGCGCAAGTACACCCTCTACGCTCACAGTGAGGCTAGCCGTGAAAGGTGGCATACTGCATTTCGGGACGCACTTGTTGTTCGGAAAGTCAGCCAAGAATCAAATATGGTTTGTGCTTCCTTGCTGTACACCTTTTCGAGAAGGAAAAAGATTGAACTTCATATACGCAGCTGTTCGCTCCATCATTGATTGATGACAACTTTTTCCGAGTAGCGAGCCATCGTGTACGATTAGAAGCTGGCGTTCGCTTCAGCGGGAGAGTCACTTGTGGAACTTCCTTTGGTACGCCATAGCAAGAATCGTGTGCTTCACATCAGTTCCGCCTAATATATCGATCAGGCATGCATGGTAAGAAGTATCTGATTATCGGGTGCGCATTTGGTATCTATGTCAGCCAGAAGGGGACAAATAGTGAGTAGTGCCTTTTTGAGTTAGGGCATCATGCGTCTAGGGCCGGAGTGACTAGTGACTAACCTGCCTTAGCATACCACAAAGTCTTCGACACGCCCAATGTCACCTCCGTTTCAGCGCTGAATGACTTCAACAAATTACTCGTACTGTATCAAGGCTCGCTCTTTTACACACCTCTCGACACGCTTGCAAGAGTCGCCATAAATGGGTTGCAGTCGCTGCAGGAGCCCGCTCCAGTGATGCGTCGCGTTACGTCAGCAGACGACAACGTGGTTTTCTTCAGGGTCGGTAAAATAGGAAATCGCATGCTGGTCATATTCGCCGTGAAATCACTCCTCAACATCTACATTCACGCACTCGAAGCTATCTCTGTGGATGCGCGTACGACAGCACATCGTGATCAAAGACCGGTGCCACCCTTTCGAACCTTTGGTGATGTGGGTGTCACCCTCATTCATTATGACTTCTTTGGTTAACTGCATCAACAGCCAGTCAGTGTACCCAAGGATGTGCATGACATCACGCCGCTTGTTCGCACGATTGCGATATGCGGAGAGAGGGGCATACTTGTCGCGGATCCGACCAAGTGAGTATGGACTTTGTATTCAATTCCTAACGTCTCTTGACACTGTGGTAGCTTGACGAAGACGGTAATGGCTACAGTTCCGGACTTCCGCATGTCCTCGAATAATTTGCCAATGTCGATGTTGAAATCGCGATGTGACAACGCAAAACCACTTGGGATAGCACGGTGTGACGGCGAAGAATTGCTTGTCGTCTATGATGGTTAGTTCGTTGTCTTTCACTGTTCCAAACACCGTTCTGAGTGACTTGCATAGAAATGGGCTGTTTCGTCGACAAGCACGGTAGTCCAACACGCAAATGCGGTTATGCCCGCTGGGAGATCAAGGCAGACTCCTTCGTTCACCGCGGTCGATTCTTGATATTATTTACAGCCGACTTTATTGAGGTCCGGGACGTCAACAGTGCTCGCCTTGTTCAGGTGCTCGAGGGAGAGGACATACGCCTGCTTGAACCTGTTCGCGAACCTACAGACGATATACTAGTAGCGATGCATGGAGCGCAAGATGACAGATATGGTATAAGCCAGAAGCTGGTCGAGTTGCTGGAAACTGCAGAAATTGAGCAGTCGTCTGGAGCTCCACCAACGGCGTGGGAGGAATGGGACATGGCTTGATCCAGCCTTCTCGTAAATCGCTGCAACATTGTCATGAATGGAGGATACCCCATACTATGCCCTTGTACAACAGATAACAACGTATCTACATATTTAAGGCATGATTACCCTACAAATTGATAGTGCCGCCGATATAACACGGTCTTATCAGTTATATTGTAAAGTCGCCGGTGATGGTTCTTTCCCCATCAACCAAGACTTCTGTATGATCGAGATACAACGCAACAACTTTCTCGGTTTCTTTCCATTTAGTCTCCTTTGCAGTCTTCGGATTGTTCAGTGGTGTCAATGTGTACGTTACCGACAACGCCGATAAAGCGCCTCCATAAGCATGGGAGATGCCTGTCGAAATGATGAATTGAAGCAAGCTGCATAAATAAAGAATAACAGGAACCAACCTGTATCAATGATGATGATTTTACCTCCGCATCGAGAAACAATACGCTCAAAATCGGGTGTGTGGCCCATAATCATGCGCCGCGTTCCCGTCTTGTCCAAAACGCTGTCAACCGCGGCACACGCTTGCTCCTCGTCGTCCAAGGCCCAACCGCGATACCAGAGCGGGCCATCGCTGCCATAGAGCCTGAGAGCCATGGCGTCAGTCTTATGCTTCCAAAAACAAAAGACCCAGGAGTTTACGCACCGTCGCTCTTCATCTGTCGCGCTTTTTGGAAGCCCGGGATAGGGATTCGGTGGGTGAGGAGGGGGAAGTGGCTTCTGATACTGCAGCTTGTGCAACAACGACGCGCCGATGGTGTTTATCTTTGACGGGAAAGGCGAGAGGTTGGGATACGTTGGCGCTAGGCCACCGTGACAGAAGGAGAAAGCGGCGTGGCTGAGCGCTTTGGGCACAGCTTTGGAGGCGGGAGGGGGATAGTCGGTATTGGGGCCACCGAGAAGCGGGTGAAGAGGCAGGCGTGAGGCGCTGGTATAGTTGCCTGCCCACGTTCTACCAATGCGTCCCGTAGCGAGCATCTTCTGGCGATCGGCAGCAGTGCCGAACGTCTTTATTTCGGTAGAAGGGACATATCTGGAGGGCTGGTGAGGAACTGGGACATGATACAGAATGCTTTGTATTGAGGAACACTAACTGACCTCCAGTCTCCGATAACGTTCATCCACTCATGGTTTCCTAAGCGTCCGTTTGTTTAAGCTCTGATAAAAGTAGGATTCTTTGAGCCGAGACGTACCCATGTGCGACATGACATGCCCGCCAACGGCCTGGGCTTGCGCGCGAAGCTGGTCCATCCAATCGTACATGGCGATAGCGTCGTCCCCTCTTTGACCTTCGCATCAGCGACGTGCAGATCGGGTGTTTCAGAGCCAAAGGCAGAGCCATACCGGTCAATCATGTCGCCCGTCTGCACGAACACGTCCACGTCTCCGCTCCAGTCGTCGTGCGCGTCCACGACGCGGGCCATCCTCAGCACCTTCTGCATGTTCGGCAGGTCCCCGTGTAGGTCGCCAACCGCGACGATTGTGCGCGTGAACGTGCGTGGGTCGTGCGGCGTGGGCTCATCTCCATGCGAGGGAGGCGCAGGAGGCGCTTTGGGGCTGCCACCGGAGAAGTAGAGGTAAAGCAAGAGCGCCGGGAGCGCGACAAGGAACACCGGGCGAACGCGCGGCATCTTCGTCTCAGGAATGTTGCTGGGTCAGGAGTTTGCCTCAGTCGAAGGTGGCTCAAGCTGTGGAAAACCGAGGGCGGGGCGAGGACGGGTCACTGCAGGAGGCACCTTCCGAATTTACAGGCAGCTCATCTGTTGCAAGGGCGCCAAAAAGCTGTCACGTAGAGCATGCTGTAGAGCATAAATCCACCCTTCAATGGTTGGACGCTTTCACAACCAATTCAGGCCATAAACCGATAGAATTCCGAAGCACAATCGTATTGAAGCAGCGCTGCCTACTCTTGAACAAGGGAAGCTAAAAACTATAAACATTCTCCAAAAAAAAGTTCAACACTCAAGACGCTTGGCTGGCAGAGCTGAGAAGAAAGCATAAGTAAAGCGGATGGTAAGAATGGACATGAAGCAAAGCGAAGAAAAAAAAGGCATGGACAAGGAACTAAAAAGTGCATCAAAAAATGATATAAATCGCATTCTTCAGGGGTCATCAAACGATCGAAAACGATGAAGGTGATAACGACGAAAGAGTAAGGATAAATCAAATGCAACAAGAGACACAAGCTTGAAGTGGAGCAAAAAGATGGGACCAAGATCGGAAAACCTGCAGTAAATAAAAAAATTGAATTGCGATTGAGAGAGGGGAGAGGATGGTGAGAGACTTGGTGGAAAGGGTGAGGATATGACCGAGACATGATGAATGGATGAATGATATTAACATTAAGGCGGAAAGCTCTTGAAGTGACAGACGAAGCAAACGGTTTGCACAGGAAGCTGAATGGTTTAAATTTCGAGGAGCAGGCCGCGACACATAACGAGGCAAATGGACAGCAGTGAAAACTAATGAACGCAGGACCGGACTGCACTGGAGGATGAAATCCACAGGGGGGAGGAGGTTGAGAGTATGTCGATGAAAGGGTCAAAGGTACAGGTAGTACACGCGCGCGACGGGGCCGTAGGGACAGCGTCGACCTTGGCAGATGAGTAGACAGTAATAGGTAAAAAAAAAGGGATAAGACACCAGATGTTTGGAATATTCCAGAAACAACAACGAACGTGATCGCGAGCCCTATATCAGGCTGCGGGAAAATGTCGGATGCAGATGAATGACGGCAAGTGAGTGTGGACGGCCTCGATCGGGCAATAAACATCGAGGATCCGCGGAGCAGGGTTCTAGAGAGTGGATGGCGAGCAATGCAACGCAAATTGATGGAGCGAGTGGATGGGTTTGTACAGACCTGGCTCGAATGCGTGAGCCAATACGAGTGAACGAGAGTATGGGTGTCGATTTATCCGGAAAAGGGAAACAAGCCAAGAGTAGCGATAAGGTCCAGCTGATGGTGGCGTGGTGGTACAGTGTGATACACCAATGAGGGGAGGAGATGGAGATGGTAAACAAGATGATGTGTGAATTTATTTCCAGTACTGGAGACATCCATCAGCACTAAGGCATACATTGGCATCAAGCCATCGAACTCACCAGTACGATTCTAGTAATCACGATTCTCAATGCAGCTCGAACGCACCGTCGAGAGTCAAGCCACCGGTGGGGGCCTCGCCTCCACCAAAGCCAGCGACGGCGTACCCGGGTTGGATGCAGTTCTCCGCGGCAGCCGTGAGCGAGCTGAAGGAGATCCGGCGGGCGTTCACAAAGTTTGTCGCTTTCACGCGGCGGAGGCGGGGCTGACTTGATGGCGAGTCGGCTGGGTGCGGACTTGAGGGCTCCCGCGAGCGCTTCGTCGGCTGCGTGCGCGTCGAAGAGGGAGCGGCGGCGGCGGCAGAGAGAGACGCGCCAGGTGCGACGGGCACCGGGGATACAGCGATGGCAGGCACGGGAGCGCCGCGGAACGAGGAGGGACAGGCTGACATCGGCGACCTCGGACGAGCCGTGACAGTGGCAGCGACGACAGGCAACTCGGGGCCGAACATGCTCGGGTTGCGCTGAGGGTTGCCGCGGCCGCGTGGGGCGGTGCCGGAGAGCGTCGGCTTGCGGGTGCGGGCAGGAGTGGGCGCGCCAGTCTCGCGCGGGCTCTTGAGCGGCTTGGACCCGAAGGGGTCGTCGCCGGGCAGCTCGGGCGAGCATGGGAGAGAAGACGGAGGCGGGCCAGGTGTTGGCGACCGGCGACGCGCCTTCTTGACAGTGCGCGTGTGCTTCTTGTCTTCCTCGTCCGAAGAAAGCGTCGACTCGGCCGAGTCCTTACGTATGCGGAGGAAGCCGTCGGTGTCGAACTTGTTGACTTCAGACACGGAGCTGGCGGAAGAGTAGGATGGAGCGCGCTTCAGCGGACGGGTTGGCGAGGTCTGCGAGGCACCCTGGAACTGCAATGGCGGCGTATTCTGCGAGTCGAGCTGCATAGCAACAGAGCCCCAGGAGTCTGAACGGCGGATACGCTGCACGCGCGGATCAAGAAGAGGTGCAGCGTTGTATCCGTCAGAGGAACCAGACATGACGGAGGAGACCGAGTTGCGTTTCGCCGCCGAAATGAACGTCGACTGGCTGGGTGTGCGAGGATTTAAACCAGAGAGCGTGCGAGGACCGTTTGATTTCGAAGGGGTCCGTGGAACTTGACGTGTAAACGAGTGATAGTTTCCAGAATTAGGGCGATCTGCACGTTGTAGACGAGACGAGAGCCTTTAAACAAAGGTGTCAGTTGAGCATGCACTCGGAAAGCAGGCAGTGCATGAGGGAGAGACGCACCTGCCGATAGCCTCAGTAGACTCGACGTTGGCGCTGCGCATAAAGTCCATGCTTGACTGACGGTAGAGCGGTCGGCGACCCGAGACGGGCGAGCCGTCGTGCTGTTCCTCGCTTCCCTCCTCCTTGATGATCGACTTGCGCCGTTCGTCCTTGGCTCGGGCGCGTACGATCTCGATCAACTTCAGGCGGGTCGCACGGATAGAGTGTGGCCAGTCCTCGGAGCCTTTAGCCGTAAGAATGCCGCGAGCGACCTTATCGAGCAGATTCGAAGGCAGGGCTCCACCGAAAGGGGTAATCATATGGGCAGGAAGCGCGTCGAGGGTCTGTTGATTGCGAGGCACGATGCCAGGAGAAGAGGAAGCGTGTGATGGTAGCGCGCATATGCGTGGGTTTCATAATGTGGGTGTTATGGATGACACACAAAGTGCGATCGTCGCGAAAAGAAGGAACACGTAAATATGATTTGTTGAGGTGTGTTTGTGGCCGCAAGAGGAAACGCCAAAAGAGAAGGGGCGGGAGAAGAGGGGGTGGAGACGAGAGTTAGCATATCAGCGCGCCGGACGCGTCGGGAGAGTGCCGTGGTCACGTACGCGTGTAAGGAGCGCGGTGTGCTCCGTTTTCCACTCGTGCTCGACCTCGTCGAGCTCGTCGTACGAGCCCCAAGAGTCAGACGACTTGCGGTTGGCGTTGGAAGAGCCGAAGAGGAGCGGCACGGGCGAGCCGCAGGTGGGGGTCCGGGGCAAACGAGCGTCATTGGAGATGAGGGAGGAGCGACGGCGGGGGAGAGGTGGGTGAGGCAGCGCTAGGGCGAGAGGCGCGACGACGGGGGAGAGTCGGGGCTGCATCGCGGGAGAGAGGGGGGGAGATTCGGCGTCGGGGGCGACGGCGAGGAGAGGAGCGCTGGAGGGGATAATGAAGGGGGGAAGGAGACGGTTTGTTTGGGAAGCAGATGGTGGTGAAGGACGGAAGGCGAAAAAGAGGACCCCAGACAAAAACCCAACACAAAGCCTTCCTCACGCACAAACACAGCGGACTCAGGGGACCCCGAAATCGATGAACCGCCTCGAGGCCCTCCACGTGACGTTCCCGTTTCAACGATCCCCTCCTTCAATTTACGTTCCCTTATCTGGCAAGTCCAAGAATTTTCCATTTCGACCCCCCCTCACAAAATGAAAAGTAGCCTGTGGCGGCAGACCGGTGTCCACAGGGTGGTTGCAGAGCAAAGAAAAAAAAAAAGAACGCATTCTGACAAAAACACATTAGTAAACTTCGGCCTTTTGTGTTTGTCACTCCTCCCTCGACACAATCTACTTCTCGTGATCGACAACATAAAAGCCATGACCAGCCGTACGTCAGATCATAGTATAGACTTCCAAACAACACACTCACAAATATGTATGCCGGCTTGGAGTTCTCCATACACATCGTTCCGCCGACCCGCTGGGCGAAATGATCGCAAACATCGTACAGCAAATGATCTCACCCGCGGAGTCGGGACGTTGGCCCGCCGAGAAGGGAGAGAGAAACAATCGAGGGGGGGGGAATGACGCCGCGGCATCAACAAACGTAAGGAAGGCTCGGTGGCAGCCGCGCTAGATCCCCGGAACCACGGGCGAAAACCCAGGTCCCAGGAATCGAGAGAGAGAGAAAGAGGCGGACAAACAACCGAGGACAAACAAATCAACAAAGGGGACCTACCCGCTCCAAGTGAAAAAAAGAAGTGGGGTAAAATGACGTGGTGGTCGAGAATGGAATCGCGATTGTGAGAAGGAAAAGGAGGAGCGCTTTCCGCTGTGGCGAGAAATTGCCATTTCCATCACTCACACACAGCACGAAACACGTTCGCTTATCGAAAATCGTTTCGGACTTTGCCTGTGTCTGTTTGCAGGCCAAAGGCCGTCTGGACGTGGTTTTTGATAGTGGAGGAAAGGGCAGTGTGGGTTGCCCCGCCCCCACCCCCCGTGACCTCCCAAGCATTCCGACGATGACACTGACAGCCGTCAGCGGAGGTAAAATAAATATATAAATCTGATCAATTTACGAGCCGAGCAGCGGCTGTATCCGCGCGACGAAGTACTGGCTGAAGTCTATCCGTACCAGTCCCCAACGGGGGCCACTCACGATCGACCGACCTCGATTCGTCGATGACGGACGTTGAAACGACCATGACGCAGTTGTACTACCGACGCAGGACGATTACGCACAAGTGAATGGTTGTTGAGACCCTGGGAAGCCATGTGGGCAAGGTTGTTCAGGCTCCTTTTCGCACACAGCCAGAATTGAAATCAACGCCGGAGTGTGAACAGGGTGGCTGGAGTCCGACTTTCCTCGGACCGCGATCCAATAGCCACATCTCTTTGCCTGTGGATGCGGTCGTACGTCACGACAGAGCGGCGCCTTCGACCCTGTTCTATACCGCCGTGTGGTTGTCCGGACCAAGAGCTCCAGGGCAAATGCGGTAGTTGAAGGTACCATGTACGTCGATAAAGCCAAGGTAGAGTCTGTTGTAAGTAGATCGTCAACAGGGAATGCGGGAAGTGAGGTCGATTTCAACGCACAAACATCGGCAAAAGTAGAGTTCCCGTATCCTTCAGACGTTCGCTTACATCTTGTGGAGTATGAGCGTCAGGCCTGGACAATGGCCGTATACGTATACATGTACACACACATTCAACCCGCGGGGTACGACAAGATGGAGAAGGCTGATTCTTAATCATATCAGCACCAAGCCGCTTTGCCGACAGTAGATAGGTGCGCTTACTCTACAATTGCTGTAGTTACACATAGAACCCGTCGAACACAAATAGCTTTGTCCACTAAAAATGCAGCCCGTCAGAGCTTCCGTGAGCGGTTCGCGTTACATGTGTTGGTGGAACAAAGACGTGGGGAGTTCCGAACTATAATCATCGGCTGTCATACCCATACCCAAGTTGAGGACGTCTCAAAACATTACGCCCAATTTTGACCATTCGACCATATTAGGATCCTACTATAAAAACAATGACACGGACAACTCTCTAGGCGACTGGCCTTTTTTTGTACGTAACAAGGTTCGTCCCCCAGTTTCCATTCAGGAGGAGCGAGCCTGCGTACTTTTGGTCTGATTGTCCAAGAAAAAAACGCGCCCAACAACCCGATCGCAGTCGACAAGACTGAGGTACCACAAATTAGTGGTGAGAGTTTGAACTGTTGTTGGAAATGATAAGGCCGCCAGCAAATTTGCGACCCCAAGAGACGACACGGGAGCTTCGTGTTTTGGAGCAGGCGAGAATGAAATAGGTGCCAGAATGATCAGCTCAATATTTAGTCAAACGGAGACAAAGCGTTTATTAATGGCACCCTGTTGCCTCCCCGGTTGGGTGTGGATCAGTCCAGGTTGACAGTGGGTGAACATTATCAACACCATCCAAACATTGATTGGAGCCTAGTGCATCATCACCGTATCACAAGTCGGAAGCGGCTGGCGTTCAGTACAAACGCTGGGAGAAACATAGCATATTCAGCTCAGGGTTGTGAGGCAAAACAGCGTTGTTCCCATGAATTCGTGTCACAGCCTACACAAACAGCCCAGCTATCTGTCGTGATTGTCAGCCTTTCAAGCCGAGGGATGAGCCTTTTGAATTTTATCACGAGGACTCACACTACAGGTCCGTGTGCCGACTAACATGCCCTCACGCCGATTCAACTTGCGCCGCCCTCCGCGCCGCAATTTGTTCGCGCTTCTCTGCGAGGAGCACGTTCGCTCGCTGATCCCACACTTCTACCCAATACCCTGCAAAGCCGAAAACGCCCATGGCTATGAAATGGCCGCCGAGATCTGGAGCGTGTCCGTTCGTTTAAGCGGGAAGGACAGGCGGAACACCCGCAGAATCGAATTTCGATTCGAGCGACCGATGGGCAAGAGGAAAGAGGTAAGTTGTTCCAGTAAGTGAAAAAGATGGTCAGGGCACTGTGGTCGCAGGAGTCCAATATCAGCACGCACTGTCAGAAATGTTCCTCTTCTGGATCGCAAGCTGGCCGACACGCGCTGCGAGGCCAAAAAATGAACCGCCGACAATTGAAGAAAGAAAAGCCATAGTGTTTTTCAGGAACTAAGTTGAGGGCTCTTGTCCCGTGTATGCGAAGCTAGCTGCTCGGCGTGGTGGGTAAGTAGGCTTGCGCGACGGAGTCGGTCGGAGGAATTCGAGGGATGTCGCCAAGCGAGGACAAACAACGGGCATGGGTGCTTTGAGATAGGCGCCGAGGCCGCGACCTTTCCCTCTATCTGAGGGCAGCTTCTTTGCCTTTTCCCCTCTCCATTATCACTTGACTTCGCGTTACCTGAAACTTACGACTATGGCTTCACGGCTCTTGACAAACGAGGTCACCTTCTTTACTCAAGGGTCATATAACACGATTTATAATAGCATATATAGGAAGCTGGCTTTGACGAGGAGCAACTCAAGAAGATCGCCACTGCGAAGCAACATAAAGAGACAGGCGACCAGGCGTTCAAAGCCGGAAAGATGCGTGAAGGTACGTCGTAACTCATTAAACTTATGATTCCATTGGTGCTCACGACGCCGTGTAGCGTTGATGGCATACCATAATGTGAGCACGGCTATCGCAATCGCGCGCTTGGCGCTAAACACGTTTGGCAGGCGAACATGTACTGCAAGGGTATCAATAAGTACGTCAAATATGGCATACACACATATCAACACTTTATCTGAACTCGTCTTAAAATCAGGATGAACGTCGCTGGTGCGATGGGTATCCCTGGAACGGACGCTCCTTCCTCAAACGACCAGCAGAAGACGCACACTGAGGTCCGTCATACCATCATTCGCTTTTAATTAACTAGAAGTTAAGCACCATGCTGTCAGGTCGACGAAATGATGGAGAAGATTTATGGCAACATGTCTGCCGCTCATATCAAACTCGGAAACTGGAAACGCGCACTCGAGACGGCAGAGCAGGCGCTCGCAAAGAATCCTGACAACCTCAAAGCGTTGTTCCGCAAGGGTAAAGCGCTTAGTGAGCTTGGCTGGTTTGAACGTGGCGAGCCTATTCTGCTTGATGTTCGCAAGCGGAATCCAGGAGACGCACCGACAATTGACGCCGAGTTGACACGCCTGCGAGCGATCGAGAAAGAGAGAGAAAGAAAGGCAAATCAAAAGATGAAGGGTGAACATTTTCTCTTGATCTCTCTTCTTCTTTAATTTGTCTACTGACGCGTATACTCTTGCAGGTTGGTACAACAGGGATAAGGGAAATTCTGCGTCTAAGTCTGCGTCAAAGACTGAGGAGGACGAAAAAACGCAAGCTGGCCCAGCACCTGTAGCATCGGCTTCAATTGAAGAAGTGTTGTAACTGAACAATGTGCATTGATCGACGCATGTATAACAAGTTTTAATTGGGTCTAATTTTATAATTCTTGCAATGGCGAACAATGCGGGCTGAGCTTAGATTTGTGGTAAGACAACCAATCACTTTCATTATAGCTGATCACTGCTGATAGGAACATACTTTAAACAAAGCTGCCAACACAAATATTGAGAATTTTATATTTAATGTAGATACGTGAATCAGGATCGTGGACATATCAATCTCGTGAATGGGGTTAATATAGTCTCTCAATGATGGCTCTTGTTCCATCGTGTTCATTCCTTATTTCTAGTATCCAAGATGCATAAAAGTTGCCCATCGAGAAGGGGGAACGCCCTGTATCCGAAGAAGCCGTATGGCATCATCTAAAGCGTATGGTACATCGTTCAAGTCGAATGTGCCGGCATGGAGCATTGCTTTGTAGAAGGATTCAGCAACCTGTGGGCCGTCAAGGTCGGACATTTTCCTGAAGAAAGAGATTTTAGAATCAACGAACAGGCCATATATATACGTGTCATATTCACTGACCACATCGTTGCCACCACACTCTTGAATCCACAGAAAAGCATGGATGCCGCGAGATGAATCGTTTGGCCAGGGTTTTGATCATCGCCTTTCGCGGTCTCGCATGCGCTCAAGAATGCAAACAAAGCATCAGGAAGATTTAGCTTCATAAGATCAGATATTCTCAAAGGGCCGTCTCGCATAACGAAATGGCTCTGAAGAGGGTCTATGTCTTGATGTCCGTGGCAAGCAAGGTGTAGGATATGTGCATTTGTCAGGCCATCAGCTACCATCTGACTTGAGTGAGTCTCAATAGTGTTGTCGTGGACATGGATCGAAGCTGTACGCATGATTTCAGCTACCGCTTTGATCTCGCCTTCAGCTTCAGGCAGATGTGCGTATCCAGGAGTATCAGATTCAGCGATGAGAAGGGCCTTTACTTCGCCAGCCAAAACAAAATCGCGACCAGTCCTAGCCCTAGTAAGGGCGGATATCGAGGGTATGTAAGAGGAAACAAAATAATCCGAAGCGCAAGGCCGGTTCGCACCGCTATATATGCCAGCTGCGTGAAGAGGGATGAACGAGAAGTCTCCTGAGGGATACCAATGTAATCGTGGCCTAGCACGCCCCTGTGACTTCTACCAGCTCAAAAATGATTAGTAAAAAGAACTCATGGATAGTTGACTTCTATCTACATACCGATAGTTTCATCGCTTGGATAATTGGTTTGACAATTCCAGTCCAGATTTCAGCTAAAACATCGCGTGTGCGAGTGGCTTCTGATTTATGCATGCCTCTGAACCCCTCAATCGGCTCATTGACCTCTCTACCATTCGAGGTGTTCCGGGCGCGAATCCCAGACTTCGATACTTGAAGCCGCATGTTACGGAGATCGTCCTGTTTGATCGTGTCCAGATTTACCACCAAGGGAGGTACGTTCTCATCGGTCTCACAAATTATGATGGCAATTAACCGTACTGCCTGTGTGCTTGAAGTTCTGCCAGGAATAAGAAGTACGACAGGCCCCTTCTCAGCTACTTTGCACAGCTCTTGGAAAGTAGGCATCATCAAAAATCGTTCAAATCCTGGGCGTGCTCGGATAGTCGCGATCATGCTCTCAGCTTTTTCTCCGATTACCCTTCGGCGTTCGTTACGAGCCTCCGATTCACTTTTGTCTTCTGGTGTCCGCAAGTTCTTGTCACCCTCTTCGAGTTCCTTAAACAAGGCAGCCAACGCCCGTCTGTCCTCAGGAGGCAAATTGTCGAGTGCATCTGAGCGAAGTTGTAACGCCTGCTGCCAAAATATAGCCTTGCCTCCTTCAAAGAGCTCTACAGCAGTAGTCATGTCATCCAACAGTGTCGCTCTGGTCGAGGCTGCACGACATAACCCTTCTGATTCTGACAGCTCTTGCAAGCGGGTAGAAGGATCGAGACCCATATGTGCAACTCGTGGTAGCAAACCTATGATACTGGCGTAAGTCTCGACTACCGGCCGAGTTACAAGATACTTTTTACGGTCAGAAACGATTGCGAGCTCTAGTGATTTCATAAGATCTATGGCTTGATTTACGCGCGATCGAACAGAGGCTGAGTTATCGTTTATTGCGAGAGACATGTGCAGAAGTCCTTTATTCCAGTCAAATACTTGAGAATGAATGAAATACCATCGGGCTAGGGCAAAATGTGCCGCAAAACGTTCCGGATGACCTTCAGGACGTTCGGATAATGTAGCATGACGAGTATCCAGAGCTGATTTGGCAGTATCGTGGTTACCTGTAGCGAGAAAATGGACGACATAGGCATTGGCGAGATTATGCAGAGAATCAGCACGTTCAGGGTGCCCGGGTGGTCGCAAAGACAGAGCTTCTTTATGGAGATCAATAGACTCAAGCACAATTGATTCATTGTCGGACTTTGTTGCAGTATAATATGTCGTGAGTGCATTTGCAAGATTTCCGAGAGAGCCTGCCCGGTGGGGGTGTCCGCTGGGTAAGAATTTCAAAGCTTCCCGATTGAGAGAGATAGCTTCTTCGAGCAAACTCAGCTGATGGCTGTTATCGAAAAGTCGCTTGAGAGCGACAGAAAGGTTATCTAAATACAAGCGATGGTTTGTACCTCCCTTTGGGTATTGCGACAATGCTTCACGATAGTATTGGATTGCTTCAACCAGCGATTCAGTTTTCCCCGTTGCCTGTGAGTGCACGACAAGCGAATTGGCGAGATGAGATATATGCTTGATACTACCAGGATTGTTCTTCGACCTCATCGCGAATGCTCGCCGGCCAATCTGTATGGATTCTGCTAGCAGCTTCAAGTCACCTGATAGCTCATACTGGGTTCGTAGTCTGGAGGCAAGGTTATTCATCAAGTCAGGCCTGCCGGTGCTGTTCATAGGCGCGAGTTCAAGGGCCTCTCGAGAAAGATCAACCGCTTCCGAAAGCAAGGCCTCGTTGCCAGTGACCTCGAATTTGAGTACAAGTGATCTAGCGAGGTTGGCAAGGGAGCTCGGACGGTCGACATCTCCCCGAGGCCGGATGCTGAGGGCTTCTCGGTATAGCTCAGTTATTTCGTCTAGCAGGCTGATGTTCCCAAACCGATTATAGTGCACGCTTAGCGCAGCACCCAAGTTGTTCAGAGAGATCGCGCGACTGCGGTGGCCAGCAGGTCGACGCGAAAGAGCCTCACGGTGAAGCTGAATCGATTCGAGCAATACTGATGGGTCGTTGGTTTGCTCAAACGTGTCATTTAAGGCAAGGCCGAGGTTTTCGATGAACCTTACGTATTCAGGCCGACCTTGGTCAGAAAGGCTAAGCGCCTCCCGGAATAATGCGACGGCTTCGGTGAGTATATGGGGTTCGCTGAACTCCTGATAGTAAGCCAAGAGGGAGCCACCAAGAGAATTTAGACAACGTGGCCGACCTTCGCTTCCCTTTGGCTGAAGCTCAACAGCCTCACGTTGAAGGGCGATAGCCTCTAACAGTACCGATTCGTCGCTGGATTTCTCAAAAAGCGTGGTCAATGCATTTCCTAGCTTATCCAAAACCGAGGCGCGACCAGGATGTCCCCTCGATCGGAGACTCAACGTCTCCCGATAGAGCTGTATCGACTCTCTCAAGTCGCTCAGGTCTCCGGCCGCGAAGAACGCGGATCTCAGCGCGTTCGCAAGGTTGGACAACGACTTGTCCCTGCTAGGGTGACCAGGCGGGAAGAGTTTAAGAGACTCACGATGGACCTCGACAGACTCTCGGAGGCTGGGGATACTCCCCGTTCGCTCGTAATGGAGCCTGAGAGCACTTGCGAGATTGTTAAGATTTCTTCCGCGCTGAGGGTGACCGACGGGGTGTTGATCGAGGGCCTTCCTGAGGAGGGCGGTTGCCTCAATCAAAGAGGCTAAATCCTCCGTCTTCCGATATTTTTGAACGAGTTCGGTTGCTTGGGTGATGAGAAGGTCCCCGTTAACCCCAGTAGCATCTGACATGAGATCCCAAGAGCTAAATTTTCAGGATATTTTCTGGTCAGCGTATTGAGACTGGTGAATTGTTGCAAGCAAGAACGGACTACTATTAAGCGCCCAGGACTGCTCCAGTAAAACACCAAAAGCAAGAAATAGGACGTCGGCGGCATGCAACAGAATGCCGATAAACTTGCTTAGTCTGAAGTCTGTACTGTAAATAGAGTTCAACACAAACCAATACACCATTAAGTAAATCAAAACCTATCAAAAACCAGAGCATAACCATACATCCAAACATCAATCACAAATACAGAATCAATGGTCGACAACACAAACTTCAACGCCTCGTCTTGCCCTGGATGAGCGTCAACTTCACTTCTCTCTCTCGTGCATCCGCCCCTTTCTGCGCGCGCAGCAGGTCCACCTCCCTGTTCTTCGCGGCCACCGCCTGGGTCGCCTCGAGTGCCCGACGGCGAGCGTACTCGAGCGCGTCCGCCTCCGCCGCGAGGGCCGTCTGCGCGAGCTCGTGCTTGCGCTGCGCCTCAAGCAGGGCAAGCTCGGTCGCGTGCGAGGCCTTGAGAGCCTTGGCGTGCTTGGAATGGGCCTTGGCTTCGCCCTTGACTGACGCCTTTTGGATGGACTGAAGCTCCGAAAGTTCTTTCAGAGCAACGAGGAGAGCCTGGCGTTCGACCTTGCCTTCGGCCCTGAGGATCTTTGAGAGTCGCTTGCCCTCCTTTACTGAAATACGGCAGAGCGACGTTGAGAAATCAATCGTATCAAAAACAAAGTAGGGATGAGTACTCACGCTCCTCCTTGTAAATCTTCTTACTCTGCTTCGCCCCCAAATTCTGTCCGGCGGCGGCGGCCCTCTGGCGGAACGCTTCGCTCTCCTCCGGCTCGGGCACCGCTCCAGGCCCGACCGTGCCCGCGCCGTGGCCAAACGCGCCTCCCTCGCTCACGATGCTCACCGCCGTCCGGTTCGTCGCCGTCGTGCGGCCGGTACGATTGGTGCGGCTCGTCCGGTTCGTCCGGTGGGACATGGCCGTGTTCGCGCGCTGCACGCCGGCGGCGCCCATCGAGCGTGGGCGGCTGCGGGAGCGAACCAGCTCGGTCGCGGCCGAGGTCGGGTGGTGGTCGAGTGTCTGGTTGCGACGGTGACCTGCAGCGCGCTGACGCGCCGCGCGTCCACCATGGGAGACGGGCGAGTTGTAGGACGCGACGTTGGGCTCGTCCGACTCAACGTCGGAGTACTCTTCACCATCAGAGTCGCTGTCGCCGTACGCTCTCGACGTGGCATTGGTCGCGCGGGATTGCGGGCGGGAGCTTGGAATAGGTGCGGGGGCGGGGGCGGCGACGACAGGGGGAGAGGCGATGGAAGTCGACTTGACGGACCGAGCCGACTGACCAGGGAGCTTCGTGTAGTCTCGGCTGAGAATGCCGTCCGCATCGGGTGAAGCAGGCGAGAGCTGCGAGGCTGCTCGCTCGGTGGGCTGAGCGGCAGGCGCTGCGTCCTCAGGCGCCGTTGTGGCTGCGACTGCCTCTGGCTTCGATCGAAGTGATCGCCGCTTTAGCAGAGAGCGCTTGCGCTTGACGGGTTCTTCGGCGGCGGGTGGGACAGCCTCCTTCTCTGCGGTGGTAGGTGCTGTGGGAGCCGGGGCAGGCTGCGGGACTGGCATCTGGGTCGGGTCGTGAGAGCCAGCAGGCGCCTGAGCTGACTCTGGGGCCGGAGCTGGGGCCGGCTCTGCCTTTGAGCGGAGTGAGCGTCGCTTGAGGAGTGAACGCTTGCGGGGCACGTCTGCGCCAGCGGCGGACGGGGCCATGTCGGCGTCGGTAGTGGTGGGAGGCGGGACGGGAGGAGGTGGGTCCGAAACGGGAGCGGGCACGTCAGGGACGCGCGCTTCAATCGGCTCCGCCGTGCCAGGTATAGTCATCAGCTCAGCTCCGGTCGTCTTGATGTGCACTGCAGCAGATCACAATCGTACATCAGCGCCTGTGGTAGTAGCAAAGCGGCGACTGTCCCCACAGCGGGACTTGCACGCACTGATAGGAGCGTCAAAGTACATACTCTTCTCACTTGCCGGGGTTGGAGAAGTCGTCGTCGTCGTCGTCGTCGTTGCCATGGATGGCGGGAAGGTAGTTGCAGAAGTTGGTGAGATGAGGGAAAAAGGTCGGGGAATGGTTTGGTGGTCATCGGCCGTCGCAGCGGGGCTTATATAGACCCATTCCTTATTCGAGTTTATGAGATCAACGACCAGGCGAGAGGCGGAAGGTGGAGCGGCCAAGTCGGACGATCGACGTCTGGACAGCCACAACTTTATTAACAGCCCTGACGTCACCTTTCCCGCCCTCTTCGCAAAAATCCAAGCGTAGTTCACGCCGTCTCGTGATTTTTGAAAGCTGGACGACGTTGTGGTGTGTCTCGTTCGTTCCATGCGTGGCTTCCGATCAATGAAAGGCACGAAGAGCCACCAACCCCGACCCACAGGATACAGCTTATGGAGCGAGGGCTGACGATCGAGAAACTCCATAGGCTCAACACCAAAACAACACCCGAGTTGAGGCCTCCCTAATAATAAGGACTCTAAATTACATTGGATCCAGTGGCAGTACACTTCAACCACGATAAGGGGGCTACATGCCCTCCTGGGAGCCATAACACCCGTGCGTGGTTACCAGCCGCAGACTTGACCTGGTATTAATTGAACAGAAATGATCGATGACGTTTCGTACCTCCCATCCCAAGTGTAGTTCGTGCTTCATTACGGCTTCCGTGAAGAAATTGACAGCAAAACGTACGGCTTACACAGTCGCCTCAATTGACTTGCGCACATAACCTTCCAACCCGCCACAGATCCAAAGCTCCTGTACACTTGTGCCGACCGGACGCACCGCGTATTCTTTCACCTCGCCACCGGGGAGGGTCACCTTGACGGCTCCGTCCCTCATGTCCACTCCGATGACGTGCCCCTCATTCACCGTCAGCTCGCCCTGCTTTCCGCCCGCGCCTCTCGCGCCACCCCTGGCATACGCCGCAGTAAGATCGGCGACAAGCTGGGGGCATTCGACGCAGACGAGCCCGTTGTTGATCGCGTTCCGCTTGAAGATGTCCCCGAACGAGCCTGCGACGACGAGAGGGACGCCCGCAGCTCGCAACGCGGTGGCCGCCTGCTCGCGCGATGACCCCGTGCCGAAGTTGTATCCCGCGACGAGGACGACGCCGCGCTTCGTGTTCGTTACCGCCGGTGCGCCTTGTGCGTCGACGAGCGACTTGACTAGAGAAGCGAAAGCTGGGTCGTAGTTCTCCATGACGACCTCCGCCTGGCGGGCGAGGGTGATGTCATCCTGATACGTGTACTTTCCGGGGTAGATTCCGTCCGTGTTCAGGTTGTCCTGCGGTGCGAAAAGCAGGCGACCCTCGAAAAATTCCGGAAAACCCTCGAGCACTGGCTCGGGAGCTTGAGGTTTGGCAGTACCAGAACTGGCAGCGTCTATTCCCCCTTCTGGTTGAACGATAGAGTGTGTCGGCGTTCCCGACGGAGGCAACGACGCCCGGTCCAGCGAGTCCGGCCCGCAGATGTACCCCTTCACAGCCGATGCTGCAACGACAGCTGGGCTCGCAAGGTAAGCCAACGCCTTGGGATGACCCATGCGACCCTTGTAATTTCTGTTCGTGGCGCTGATTCCCACCTCGCCTTCTTCGAGCAGCCCCGTGCCGAGTCCAATGCACGGTCCACACCCAGCCGGAAGGACGTGCGCGCCCGCGCGCACCAGCGTATCCCAGTGTCCTGCTCGCTCCGCCTCAGCCTGCACCACGCTCGATGCAGCCGCGACGTAGAATTGCACGCCGGGCGCGACGGACTTGCCTTCGAGCACGGCTGCCGCCGCCGCCAGGTCCGATGCGCGCGAGTTCGTGCACGAGACGAGGTAGGCCTTGTTGATGTTGACCTTCGCGGCCTCGAGCTCGGGCAGCGGCGTCGCGACCTTCACGCTGTTCGGGCCGGAGACGTGCGGGACAAGCGTGCGGAGGTCAAGCACGAGGTGCGCCGCGTACTGCGCCGCCGGATCTGCCGCGAGCGGCGCGGCACGGATCGCGTCGAGTCTCGCGTGCGTCAGGCGTGGGTGCGGGGGAGGGGGCGGGATGGCGGTCGAGTGCGCGGACGCGAACGTCCGGAGCTCGAGCTTGTCCACCACACGGTCGTACCACGAGAGGAGCGTGTCGTCGACCGGGAACACGCCCGCGAGCGCGCCCCACTCGGTCGTCATGTTCGCGACCGTCAGGCGTTCGTCGATTGAGAGCGCCTTCACGCCCTCGCCCGTGAACTCCACGGCTGCGTTGAGGACCTCGTCGCGCGAGAACGCTGCGCAGAGCGCGACGATCACGTCCTTGCCGGTTACGCCGGGGGAGGGCGTCCCGACGAGCTCGACCTTGATCATGCGCGGGACCTGCCACCACGTCTTCCCCGTCGCCCATAGTGCAGCTGCGTCTGTGCGCACGACCGGTGTGCCGACCCCGCCGACTCCACCATACATATTCGAGTGAGAATCGGATGCGACGGTGAGCGTGTACGGGAAGGCATAGCCCTCTTCTACCAGCACTTGATGTCCGATCCCACGTCCCGCAGGGTAAAAGTCGATGTTATGCTGCCTCGCGAAAGCCTCAATGGAAGCGTATTTGGCGAGATTTTTGGAAGATTTGTTTTGAACGTCGTGATCGAGGGTAAAGACGGGTTGCTTTGGGTTATGTACGCGAGTCGCGCCAAGGCTTTTGAATCTAAACGATGGCAACAATGTTGAAAAATAATTCCAGTTAGCATCAGCTTTCAGATAGATATGTATGCATCAACACACACTTTGAGATGACTGGCCCAGTGTTATCGTGTGTCATGACATGCTCCGGCTGGATCATAACATAGTCTCCCGCGTGGACAGTCTTGCCAGGAGGCAATCCAACCGCATATTTTTGCACGACTTTTTCGATGAGCGTTTGCGGCGCTCGGGGAGTGCCTGCCACAGTAGCAAGTCCTCGTCGCCCAACAGGAAACCGCGCCGAGAGTGAGAACAGGCGCCCCATGTTTGTTGAGCGTTACAGATTGTCTTTAGCGGGCTACTGGAGAGTAGCTCGTAAAGTGGGTATATTGAGGCCGTTTGTGAGGGGAGGGGGGAAGGTGAAGCTTTGAAGCTTGAAGACTGTCCGCGCTCGACTCAGAACTCGACTTCGGCCGAAGTCATGGATTTGAGAAGACTCGCGAAAAAAAAGCCCCCACGCCGGGTTGCCGAGTTGCAAGTCACACAATGAAGAGCGTCTGATTGGCCACTTCGACAGTAGCCTCAACCACATTTTGCCATCATTCATTTCTATAATCGTCTTCGTACTGAAGCATCATACAAACTTTTTACTATACAACAATAGGACATTACAACATCAATAGGGTGATTATAGCTGGTAAAATTGCTGTCCCAATGATTGCAATCAGCTCTGAAGGTGATCGCTTACTCCCTGAATTCTGCATTGAAGATGTCCTATACGAGCAAAGATAAGCAAACTTGCAACCAAAACAGTCTATATGTAAGTTTATCGCCACTTACGCTGGCGTGCCCGCACTATTGGTTGCTGAGCCACTGCCCTTCGAGGTAGTGCTAGTGCTTGGATTTCCGACTTGCCCTGTTTCGTTGAACGCACGAGTTGTGTTGGATGCGAGAGCCCACTGGACACCTTCGAGCACGTGCGTCATAAAAGCGTCGTCCTGCCAGGCCTCACTCATGTGCCCGAGGGAGGTATAGAAACTACGGCCTGCCACTCCTCCGCTCTGGACACCAGCACCCTGGTTTTGGTACCAAGCTGTGGGTTCAGTTGAGTGTTTCAGTTATGTTAAAAAGGGCAAGACGTGTGATAAATGTGATACTAACCAAGAGGGTGCGGTGAGCCATGATCATACTTCCTCTCGCCATCATCTACATTAGTAATTGATTTGAAAAACAAATTCCAAGATTCTCGGGTTGATGAGGCTTACCGACATAGCTCGCTTCGTTAGCCACTAAAATAACCTTCGCGCCGACAGCGCGGGGATCCGATTTAAAGTTGTACCTGAACGGATGAATCAGAACCGGTCGAAGGCTGGTCACCGCCACTGCAAACTCCGTACATACATCTCGTCGCGTACATTCCATTGTGACGGAAGGAAGGAAGTGGAAGGGTGGGTGTTGTCGACTATACTGACAGTCTGGATTAAATCGTAAGTATGTGCAAACGACGCATAGCGGAGCATACTGGGGCGCACCGCGTTCTGTAGCTCAGGGTGGTAATCAAAATGCGCTCCCAGTTGTTTGTTGAAGAACTCGGTTGTACGCAGACAGTCCGCCGCAGAATGCACCCCTATGAAGTTACCGCCTTTGTTGAAATAGCGTTGAAGTGCAGCTTTGCCGTTGTCGTCGAGAACTTCAGGGGTACGTATAGGGATAGGGTCGCGTAATGAAGTCAGCACGTCGGCAACTGGGTTCTCGGAATTAAGGGGGGCGTACCTTCGCCGGTGTTGTGCATAAACATGACCGCGTCAAACTGGCTCAAATTATCATCTGTAAAGGCATTCTTGTCTTCCGTATGCGAAAATTCGACGCCAATCCGTGGACCTCGACTTGTGAGAGAGCTGACGGCTGTGGGTGTGGAGTCGTGAACGTATTCTGCGGCAGCTGTGTAAATCAACACTTTCGGAGTTGACATGCTCTGACAGACAACAACAAGAGCGCAAACGACGAGGAGAGCTAAGAGATAGCTTTGAAGGAGAACAGGAAACGTTGTCGGTGTCATGGTATTCCGGAGAGGTTTGTTAGCCTTGGCGCAAGAGCCTGTCTATGACGAAATAGGTTTCTTCATCGTGTGCCGTAGTAGAAGCTAGCATATTTGAGCCCCACCCAAGTTACTACTGCTTACTAGTTCGCTATTCACAAATAATATTTCTTAGTATAAATAGCTAAAATTTCCGATAGAAAGAGAGATAGAATGCTCTAAGAGAACATGGCGAGGGGAGGGGAGTATTGGTTGCTTGCATACACTGTCAGTAGGAGCCCTGTTGTTGACGAATTATCTTCGGGAATGTTTTGGCTTGTGCAATTACGTTTATCGGATATATTGCCGGGCCCATAAGAATGACGTAGTTAAGATATCTAAAGCTATTTTAACTTAAATTATGCTCTTGAGCTCCGGGCTAGGGTATACGGTTCTTGACAACTTCCAACGATCTGGTCCTCCCGACATCTCAACTCCGAGTCTATGCCGAGACCGTTGGCGGTCCATTCAGACTCCCGCCACTCACACCCAACGCCTGAACGATGTCAAAGAGGTGCAGCCGAGAAGTACACGTGTAAAAAGGTAAAACCCCAGCCCAGCGAGACATATCTTCATATCTTAAGCTAGTTTCCCGCCTGGCCCTGTGGCTGGGCTGTGTCCGCCGTCCTGGTCACGCCATGCTCTCTGGCAGCCCCGCACATACATCTCGTATGCCGTCTACACCAACTATGCTCGCCAACCACTGGGATCTGAGCCTACTGGGTCCAGTCGCCCTGACAACGAACCTGTTGCCCCGGCTTGCTCTTCTAGCGATAATCGCAGTTTTGTACAATCCCGCCCTCTGTCGCAGTTCTCAATCTACCCTTCTTCCAAGCCACCGAGCTCTACCGACGCTTTCTCAATCGACAGCTCAACCACTGCCATAGAAGAGCAAGTCAGCTCATCACGCGGATGGAAGACCCCTAGTAAGTATGGATGCAGCGAAGACCTTTCTATACGTTACAAGGCGCTTGGGCGTGGTCGCTATCAGAAACCCATGTACGCCGATCCTGAGACTGGCGGTATGGGCACGACTCCACTCACCGCCGGAGAGTATCGGTCGATAATCCAGTTTGAAATGATAAGGCGGATGACCTACAAGGAGCGTCGAAAGAACATGAATAGGCTTTGCATCATTGCTCACGTCGTTGGTGGGTAGCTAATTTTATTTACTGGTATCTGATATTGAAGCTCCCTTAGCATGGGAAGATCGCATCAAGTTCGTCGTCGTTCTCTGTCGATGTCTCATGGCCATAGGAGCTCCTTCTCATCGACTTGTCTCAACTGGCCATCGTAGCTAATGTGCTTGATGTGGAGGCCGAATTTGTCATCTTGCCTACTTACACTATGGTTTTGTTGAAGAACCCATCAAACCAGGGCGTTTCAGAAATACATGCGATGCGCGTACGGTCTTCACTGACACTCGGCAAGTTGCACGAGATACACCTGATAGCAAAGCAGGTGTTGCAAGGTCAAATAGACGCAATCATCGACACTGCCTTGCTGGAAGCCACTCTTGCCGCACCACCCGAATATAGCGCTGGAATGAGCTACTTGTTTGTTTTCCTGATCTCCGCACTCATCTGACCGCTTGGCTTCGGTGGCTCAATCGTCGACCTCGGCGCCGCGGGTACAATAGCGGCAGTGGGATTCTGGTGTTGGAAACACGTCCCTCGGGAACGGTTGTATGCGAGCATTGTCGAGATCTTGTTCGCGGCGTGCTCGTCGCTCGTGTCACGCGGTCTGAGCAGCATTCGCTCGCGCGTGTTTTGTTTCAACGCCCTTGCATCGTCAAGCATCGTCATCATTCTGCCCGGTTATCTCGTCCTCACAGCTGCACTCGAGCTCGGCTCACATTCAATCGTCAGTGGTGCCAGTCAAACTAGTATGGGCGATCATGTACGCGCTGTTTCTTGGATTCAGTTTGCAGACAGGTTCAGACATCTTCCTTACGTTTGACACGACCCACTGCGAGCACCTGAATGATCTCTCAACGCTGCTCTTCCCTCAAGTCGAATACTTTGATACATTCGACAATTCTGTTGTCTCAGGAATATGGAAATATACGAACGCGACCGCAATAGAAGTGGGAATAGAATGGGAGCGTGGGTGTTACCGTCCCCCTCGCTTCCCGTGGTACCTACAGCCATTTCCTTGGTGGAGTTTGATTCCCCTCGTTCCTGCATTTGCGTTGATCTCACCGCTTAACAATGGTCAACCGTGGCGGCACCGAGGCCTTCCTGTGATGGTGCTGATAGCGTGTATCGCATACGTGGCCAACGTCGTCAGGGATTTCTTCATCTTCAACCGTTCGGACGTGGTATCATTCATCGGCGGGTTCACATGTGGAATACTAGGAAATGTCTATGCGCGGTGGTTTGGGGGCACAGCGTTTACTGTGATGGTTACCTGCATCCACTTCCTCGTCCCGTCCGGCCTATCTTTGGCTGGTGGTGTCAGTGCTGAGCCGACTGTAGTCGATCTCAGCTCCGCGATGGTGTCCACTTCGATCGGCATTGCTGTCGGACTCTTCATGTCGCAGGTAGTTGACATCGGTTCGGCAATAGGCGTAAGAGTTTCAGCCTTTCGTTTTAGCATATTAGTAACCTTTAGGTAATCATAGACTTTGACACAATTACTTACTCCAGTGATGTTATGTTTGCGTTTCGGCAACCGACACAACCATTGACACCATCTAAATAATACTACTGGACTGATGGTGTATGTTTCAATGTTTGTGTTTGTCATGAAGGGGCGATACGCCAAGTCCGTCGTCTTATGAACGAATAAAAGCTCAACGGATAGAGAATTGACAATATGATAGGTAGTACAAAACAAATGTAATCAAAGTTCTGAGACATAAACCAACGGAATGCGCCAGAAGAGTAAAGCTCACAACTACTTGGTCGCAACCTTGCGCGTGAGACTTCTCAAACGATCTGCGTTCGCCTTGCGACGCTGCACATCCAAGTCTACGCTTGTTGTCGCGCCGCGCCCAACAGATTGGGATTGAGTCGGCGCAACAGAGTAGCTGCCCAACTGGCTGTGCGGAATCGCAACTGCATTCTTGCGCACACGATGCTTATCCTCCTCCCTGCCGCGGGCAAGAATCGCGTTGAGGCGGTCCGGCGCGGCGCGAGGCTCGGTAGCGTCAGCGGTAGGCACGATTCGATCGCGGTAGGAGGAAGAGCGCTTGATGATCGGCCGGGACCACTTGGACACCAGCTCGTTTGCGATGCGACGAATCTCAGGAGTGACGCGTTTGCATTTTGTGTAGAAAAGGACGACGCGCCCGAGTCCCGACTCCTTCAGCACGGCCGAGTCTATAAACTTCATGTCCGGCAAAGCGCGGAAGAATTCTTGCTGAATGTTCAACGCGGGCAGAGAGGCGTCTGGTAGTGGCTCGAGCCACCGCTTTACACCTCCTAAGAGGTTGTTGTCGATGATAGATTGCTCAAGGGCGGTTCTGGACAGTATAATTAGTATCACAAACAGATGGACAGAGACGTAAACGCACTTGCGCAACACCTCCATAACCTGTGAAAGGAGGCGCAGCTTCGCTACAGCAGGTTGCTTCTCTCGGTTTGCAGTCTCGTCGTCGTCAGCAGCGGCAAGCATGGATTCACGCAGTCGAGAGACCTCTTCGTCCGCGAAGCGGTCGAGGACTTCCTCGTCGCCCTTCTTCTTGCTTTGCTTACGCTTGCCCTTGGAAGGTTTGAGAATGGCATCAATTCTCGCATCGAGCTCGCGCTTTTGACCTACAGAAATGTTGAGGGTCAGTTGGTCGCCCAGACGGTATCACCACGTACGTTGCTCGGGCGTCAAGTCCTCCACATTCTCCTCTTCAACCTGCTCACGTCGCTTGCGCTTACGCTTCACGCGCTCGCCTTCGCCAGCCTCTGGATCATTGAGCCGTCTCGCACGGGGTCGCCGCGCCTTCTGAGCCGGAGCTGCTGAACGCCCGTCGTCCCGGAAGTCGTCGGAGTCTGCTGACGATTCGGCTGAGGCCGGTCCTGCAGGCCTCGAACCAGGAGACTTGCGCTGACGTACTTTCTGCTGGCGCGAGATGTCTATTTGAGGCGACAGTAAAGGCAGTCGGCAAGTCAGCCACGAACAGTTTAACAGTCTCAGAAGTTGGACGAACCCTCTTCGTCCGAGGATAGCTCAGAATCTGAGCCGCCAAAGATATCACGCTCGCCAATAGGCTAATAAATATAAAGTAGCCGTGAGACATTTCTGAAAAGTGACGAGGACAGGCAGGTGCGCACCCTAGACATTGTGGTGGGAGAGGACGAAGGCTTCTTTGACTCTCGAGTCTCCTGCGGTGCATCGCAGGCTATTGGGCGCCGAGGTTCTCACGTAGACCCTGGTACATAGTTTACCCCCAAGTTCACTGGCTTTGATACTAAAAATCTCGACTTTATGTAAGCGCTACCTGAGTATCTCTCAGAACGTTTTCTTTTTTAATATGTGTGCAGCTCGCTAAGTAGCTATTTTTCAACGAGCCACGCCCAAAAAGTTTATGTCCGGTTCCAGGTAACAAAGAACGCCCACAGAAGCTATCATTTTGACGGCCACACTTATCCCTTCAAGCCTGCATGACTTTGAGAGAACACAAACACTGAACGGGGTTCAAAAGAAGAAACGTGCTAAAGACCATTAATTCTAAGCATAGAAGCCTAACATCTGAGGGAGCGTAGTGAGCTATGGTACAAGATGGATTGAATTTGGGACTGGGGTCAAGAAAGAGAAACAACTATAAACCAACTAACGAAAAAGGAAAAAGAAAAAAAAAAAAGAACACGCCGAGCTTTATCGTTAGAGCCTTTTGGCCTTCCGTTGTGCTCTGCGTTGTTCGCGCTTCTCCTGACGGTCCTTGCGCTCGGCGCTGCGCTGCGCCTTACGCGCCTGCCGCTCAACACGAAGCTCGGTCCTACGCGCCTGGATGTTCTCGCGCACAACGCGAGCTTTGTCCTGGGCGACCCGCGCGCGAACCTTGACGTGCTCGACGACATTCTCTCGGATGACGCGCGCTCGGGCCTTCGCGCGCATGCGACGCGTCTTCAGTTCCTCCTTGTTCGGGAAGTTCGCCTGGCGGATTCGAGGGACCTCTCGCACCCTTTCAGGCAGAACTCCCTGCACCCACGTCAAGGCGTTTCGGACGTTGGACTCCGTCCGGGCTGCCGCACGCGAAATCGCGTCGCCAAGCGAATTGACACTGCGTACAATTTCGCGCTTGACGTCGTAGAACTCGCCCAGTCCAAAGGAACGCATGAACTCCTCGAACGTACTTCCAATCCAAGCGCCAAGAGAATATTCGACGTCGTGTGCAATAGCTTTTCCCTTACCCTTGACGTCGAGTTTAGGAGGTGAGGCGAACGAAGTCGTGGTGTAGACAGAAATCGAGGACGAAGAAGAAGTGGGTACGACAGAAAGCCCGTTTGGCGTAGACGGAGGTAGTTGCACTGCAGATGTCGAGGCCACCGGCGGCGAGCTATCTTCCGGCTTGACGCGAGGGGTGAGTGCGCCCGCGCATTCCTGTCTCGCCACAACCACCTGGGTGTTAGTAGACGAAGCCAACGAAAGCCCGTTCTGGGCTTTTGGAACCACGGATATTGCCGAAATTGACGAAATGCCGATCGCAACAATATCAGCCTTGGTGGCCGGGATCAGTGCAAGAGCGGAGGCATTAGCCTCCACGGATTTGAGAGAAGTCATGTTCGGGGCGCGATGGCGAGTCATATCTGCGACTGAAGCTACTGGAGGCGTGGTTGGTACGGCACCCCACATAACATAGCCGAGCGCCATCGATAAAGCGACGAGACTGTGGTAGGAGAGGTATAGATAAGCGGTGATTGTGATGGTTAGATAAAGGCTACTCACATAACGGGAATATGAGGGGAGCGCATATGGTCCCTGATAAGCTTGCCTACCGAAGGTTCCGAGGCATTCTTATTGGCCGACGTCTCATGCTTATGGAACACAGGCATGGAGGATACGCCCGCATCCCCACTTGGGCCAGATGGAATATACGTCAACGTGCCGTCGTTGTCGGTCACGCCAGAGTCGGGCTCGGTGTCCGCATCGTCCGCAGAAACAGATTCGTGAACGTCTTCATACGATGAGTTCATAAGCGTATCACGCGAGCTCGTTAGTGGATCCGGAAAGGAGAGCCGAAGCTCCGGGCTACCGCGCGACTGCGACGAGGACGTGGATAGGGTGCTGACCATCGACTGGTCGAGGGCGGACTGGACACGCTCGTCCTCTGCGAGGTCCTCCTCCGTTGCGAGCACGTTGCGTGCAAGGGGGGACAGCGCCCCGCGCGGAGCATTGTGGCGATAAAGAAGCGCCGCCCCGGCGTTGGGCGGCCTCGCCGCGAGCGGGGTGGGGAGCGAAGACGACGACGGCGAGCGCGACGGACCTTCATCATTCAGCCCTTCCCAGTGGTCGATGCCGTCTGCGCCGTTGGCCGACGCCGCGTCGTCGTCCCCGCTCGCAAGCGAGCCCGGCTCGCTGCCCGGCTCGGACAAAGCGCCGTCGTCGTCCGTCTCGCCGCCGCGGCTGCTTGCGATGTCCAGCCAGTCAGAATCGGAAAGCGAGTCGAGCTCGGAAAGGGTTGTGTCATAGGCTACCGCCGCCATAACTGTAGTAACGGTGTGTGCTGTGGTAGATAGGCAAGCGGGGAGTGTTACGACTCCCCAGCTGCGGCTTTTAGGATGCGGGGTTCCCGCACACGTGATCGCTACGGTCCTCGTTCCTGCTCTCGCCCTGAACAGGGGGCACTCAGAACTATGGAACCCTCACAGCCGATACTTGGTGCATACAAACTACGCTTATGTAGCAAACACGAAGATGGTGCTCTGAGCGATTCGTTTGGAACCACAAAAGTGCATACGAGTGAGAAAGCGAGAATAGCGCTTATCTCTCCATTAGGCGCCACCATCACGCAGCTGGAGGGGTGGAGGTTACTTCAGCAACTCACAATGACTCGATTTGGGATTTTCAACTGGCCCGTGCCTTCCTTTGGGAAGGACTGTTCTCAACCGAACTCGCAGCTCTCGTGGATCTAGTCTAGGCCGTAAAGTTCTTGATCGCCTGCAACATACTTACATCCAAGCTCGATCCACAGCCTGCACGTTCATGACGATAGGGGTGTAGTTGTGTCCCATGGCTGAATCTCAATAGAATCCCTCTTTCTGAGCGCGTGATTTCTGCTTTCGTACTCGAAAAAGGCACATCTCCGGGCGCATGGTCGTGGTTAAGTTTTGGGGCTGGGCAAATTCTCAGACAACTCACGCTCACGTGATACCAACCATTCTGCTTTTGAAACGCGCATCCTGTTCTAGACACTCAAAGACCAGTACATGCTTCGGCATCCTCGCATATGCTGCGAAGATCCTCGTAAATGGGAGCTAGATTGAAGGAGCCGTATCGGCGAACAGAAAGCTTTCAATACACAACAGCTCTACCAAAGGCGGAAAGAGAACTGGGTTTGACAGGACCCAGAATCCAGGGAGGCGGCTGTTCTAGAAGGTTTGAAGTCTCCCTTATTCGCCCTCGGTTCCCCTTGCCGCAACAGGCCGCCCCCTGAACACTACTAAAAGGTTCCCGAAGGGCATGTTCGCCGTGCATATTTGATTTGTACAACACCCACTTGGCTCGTCCGTGGGGTATTAGGCTGACAGCTGCTATGGCATAGCTCGGGTGGACTGACCATATTACAAGGCGTGGGCGCGAGGCTAGCAACGATGTCGTCTGTGTATATATCCCCCGCCCCGGGCTGAGGCTATCTGACAGCTCTGCCACGACTTGTGCTGCTCCCACAATGAACGTACTTCATGAAGCGACCCAGATGAAGGTTATCGCCCTGGTGGGGTCACTTATGGAGTCCTTCCTAGAAGGTGGCGTCTTCAATCGACTTGGCACACCTGCTTGGCTGCTGACTTGAATGTTCAATTTGATGCGGCATCTCTCTCCAAACAGCAACATACACAGTCGTCTTCATCGCTTCCGTGGTTTATCAACGGAGACACCACAAGAAGATCAACTGGACGATGCACATCACGTCCGCCTTACTCTACACCATGGCCACCATAGTTCGTCCGTCGGCACTTGCATGCAGCCCACCTCTGACCCGAGCTACCTTCCAGCATTGGTTAGTCGGCATCGTCCAATTGAAGGAAGCATTCGTCGATAATGGGACATCAGTTTTCGGCCCCGCTCTCTATTTTTCGGTTTCTAGCAACCCACTACATTTATTGCGCGTAGTGTTGTACTTCACGTGTACCATCCTGATTGATCTGTTGCTAGTAAGCCCGCCTTTCTCTTCCACCGCCTCCTGAATCATCAACGTTTCTAGGCCTATAGACTATTTGTCTTGTTCGAACGTAACCCTTGGATTGTGATCCCCCCGCTTGTGTGCCTATCTGCCTTCATCCGTAAGCGAACACTCCGCCTGTGTCTGCGTTAGCCTCAATTTCTCTGCAGCATGTTTCATTATCGTGGTTATCCGTTACGCCCACGCCAAGTGGTATGCCGAAGTACTGCCTGATGGACCTGTCGGGCCATATGTCATATCAGCATATACTCTGTCGATCGTGACGATCTTCTATCCTTCCGGTAAGATTTCTCAAAGAAAAACAATACAGTATGTGTTGATACATAATGAAAACAGCTTTGATTGTCTATCAGATAGTCAAAAAACATATGAACGGGAGTCAGAACAGCTCCACACGGAGCATATTTTGGGTGAGTGCGAAATCTTGCCTTTGTCCAGAATTGAGCGCCAATATTGACGAGCATATAGCCCGTAGTTCACACTGTTATTGAGAGTGCACTGTTTTACTTGTAAGTCTGTGTGCTAGTTTACCGTTACTTTCCTCGTGTATGTATAGAAATAAAGCTGATAGCTGATCAACGCTTGGACAGTATCCTTAATTGCGTCATGCTTGGCCTCTACCTCAAGCAGAGTAGTTACATCTACCTTTTTCTAAACATCAACCCTCAGCTCGTTGTACGTCTCCTCCCATCACATCCCCCAACAGAAACCAAATTTCTTAATTTGAGAATAGGGCATCAACTTCTCCTTAATCTTGTTGAGGATCAGCGCTCTGTCCGCCCGACGAAGAAGGCGCATCAGCCTCACGGTCCCCTCACAACGCACGTCACATCTGTCTTTCTCTGTGCGGTCCCAGGATATCAAATCCGGCGCGTCGGAGAATGTGGCGCTCCAGTCTTTCGGGTCAGAGCAGCATCCATCGGCGCCATCGGGACATGAGTCGAAGACGTTGTCGCCCTTGGCGACCTCTAGGGACACTCTCAGGCCAGAGGCGGCATACGGCACACAAAAGTCCGTCAGCAGGTCCAACAGCGGGTGCTTCAGTGACTCGGCACAACTATCGATAGCGAGCAGTCCGACTTGCAGCGACACGCTTTTCTCTGCCAGTCCGACAAAGACGACCTTCACTGTCAGCAGTCCGAAGGAAGCACACACGCCGCCGATAGACCCGAGATGGTGAGTAGTCCATCTACGGCTGAGAGCCGTCGGAGGGAATGTATCATTCATTGCTTGTATCGTACATAGATAATTTCAAAAGCATTGATTGATACATACCAAGAACAATCTGGCGCGTCATGCTAGGTGTGTCTGCTTGATATCTCCATCGGCTTCTAAAAATCCCCAAAGTGATGCAAGTACGCTAGGCATAAGCTTCGATAATAATCGCGGAAATTCTTTCAGAAGCATAGCTTATATGTGTTTGAGCATGTAAGTACAGGTAGCCCAGCCTCTGATCGGACGGGTTTCAGTCAACATCAGCGAGGGACGTCCAATCAACAGCCGAGCTGGCTATGAAGCGAATGCATTACCAGAAATTTTCATCTGAACACGCATTTCTATGAGTTAGGTCCTGTTCGGCGGGATCAGCCCATTGATCCCCCATTTTGGCGGGCCAATTGACAGGAGCTGATCCCGCTGAGCGCTGATGCCCGCTGGTCCCCACTGGGCTGCTGGGGACTAACCCAGCTGATCCCACCGAACATGGCCTTAGAACAATACTTAATTCAATGTTTTGCCTTGGTCATTGATTTCAATGCTTCCGCTGCCACGATGCAAGCTGTGGCGGACTTTGATCTGTCCCCGGCTCTCGGCTTGTGTGCATTATGGCGTGGTTGGAGTTTCGGCTTGGATCCAAGAAGTTGAACATCACGAGCTGCTGTTCGCCAGAGCGGTTGGCGACCCTCAAAAGTTGGCGGAGGGAGGGGGGCGGGGAGCGAGGCGGAAGCTGGCGGAAGAGTGGTAGCGGGACTCAACCACCGGCCCGTGACGCGTGATCGGTTAAAGCGTTGACCAAATATGCGCCACTGATATTCATTGAATGTTATCCCGACGACCTTGTTACCACTCTTTTTCCTCCCGCCAAATCTTTGGTGCCAATACTTAGCAGCAACCGAACAGAGCCTCACTTTCCAGCGACAGCTGTCACCGACATGCTCCATTGGCGAGCACATATAGAAAGTCGTGGGTAATTGAGGATGTGTCGCAGATACCCAGCACGCTCGCGCCCAATTCTGCGCTTCACAACGGCTTCATCCCAACTCTATCGCTGCTCCCGCCATGGATGTACTAGGAGAAGTGAACAAAGTGAAGACCATCACTCTGGTAGGATCGGCTGTGGAGGCTTTTTTGCAAGGTAACATCTTTTTTTACTTGGCCTATTTGGGGTTGACGCCTTGGATGTTCAACTTGACGACATCTCCCCTCTGCTTTTAAACAGCGATATACACAATTGTCGTCATTGGCTTTATAGCCCATCAGCGGAAGCACAGCAAAAAATTAAACTATACAATGCACATTACATCTATCTTTCTCTACGCCATGGTCACTGTGGTTCGTTGGTTGGCACTTGCATAGTTCACCGCTGACTCGAGTCATTTCCCAGCATTGGTTAATTGGTATCCTCCAGACAAAGCAAGCGTTTGTCGATAACGGGGAGACGCTTTTTGGGCCCGCCCTCTACTTCTGGGATCCTAGGAATCCACTCAATTTGTCGCGCGCAGTATTATTTTTTGCGTGTAGTATTGTGATCAATGTGTTGCTAGTAAGCCCATAGTTCGCCTGCGTCATCCTTTTAACCATTAGTGTCTTCCTAGATATATAGACTATTCATCTTGTTTGAACGCAACCTTTGGATCGTAATTCCCTCCCTTTTGTGCCTCTTTGCCTTCATCCGTAAGTAAATTCCTTAACTGTTTATGTATGTGTTACATACATAGGTCTAAATTATCTCCTATATAGCATGTGTTGCTATTGTGACAGTTCTTTACGCACGGGCTAAATGGTATACCGATGTACTTCCTCAAGGCTCCGCTGGGCGCTATATTATATCAGGGTATACTTTGTCATCTGTGACAACATTTTATCCTTCTGGTAAGCATATTTGTTTGAGAGATATAATATACTCTGACATGTGCTTGAAACAGCTCTAATTATCTATCAAATTGTTAAAAAACATATGAGCGAGAATAAAAATAGGTCTATGCGGAGAGTGTTTATGGTGATTACCAAATCCTGCCTTTGACTGAACTTGGGTCAGATGCTGATAGATATATCAGCCAATAATTCACACTATAATTGAGAGTGCCCTGTTTTATTTGTAAGTACGCATGCTTTTATCTTCCTTCCTCCCCTTTTCTCCCTTCTTTTGTAAGCAGAAATTGCAGCTAACCATTGATTGGACAGCGTCCTTGATTGCGCCGCACTGGGCTTGTATTTCAAACAGAGCAGCTACATCCTCCTCATTATAGGCATCAACCCCCAGCTCATTGTATGCTCTCTCCTGTCGTCTCCGACTCGTACTAAAAGCTAAATTCATGATCAACAACAGGGTATTAACTTCTCCCTCATCCTCCTTAGGATCAGTACTCTCTCTAGCCAACGAACGAGACCTAGCGGAGGCGCGTCGCTATCCCTTCCGACGTCGCACACGACTTCTTCTGCGCACACTCATAAAGTCAAACTCGTTCCACCAGAGGATATATCTCTTCAAGTGCTAAGTTTAGAGCAGGAACAGCGTCAACATCAGTCTTCGCCGCCAAAGGATAAACTGCGAGCATTGTCAGCTCCAGTATCCTCTGAGGAGGCTCTAAATTCAGAGGCGACGTATGACATACCAAGGATGCTAAGCAGGCCGAATAGCTTACCCTTGGAGAGTTCGATACAACAATCAGCTGTCGATATTTCTACACGCAGTAAGGCTATTCTCTCAGCCAGTCAAATGAAGACGACATCTACCATCCCTAACCCCACCAAAGCGTACAAACCATCGACAGACTCAAGGTGGTGATAGGTGATTCAAGGCGTAAGTGTGGCCTAACCGACTTCGGCGGTATTTTCTGACGGAGATATGTACAGTGCTTGAGGGCTCTATGGTCCTGGCTCGGGATACAGTATCTTTAATGCTCCATTAATCAACACCAATCGTCGCAGGCGTGGAGGCATGTTCCAAGGGGGTCGCATCCCTTTTCCACTGAAGGGGCCGGAGGGTGAAGGGCGGTTAGAGCATGGGCACAAGAGGGCAAAACTGAGTCTTGCGGGCGTCGACAGCGAGGAGTGCGAGTGGGGAGGTAGCAGGAAGTGGAAGCGGGAGGTGAAGGTGGATGGACAAGTGCCATGTACTTTGGGAAGCGAGGATCCAAGTGCTTGTGGCCAGAGCGGCGTGAGGACATGGAATATGGGGCCTGGCAGGCACGCTGATAGACTCGAGTATATTAGTGCCCTTTTTTAATAGTCAGTACACGTCTGAAAATCTGTTGCGACGGTACGGTGGGAGTCTACAGGTCAATTCATTATATATCAATCATTATTAAGTAAGCACATGCCCTCCGACTCATCCAACTGCCGGGAAGGTGTGTCTGATTCAAAACATTCCAAGTCAACTTGCTGCAACGTGATGAATAGCAGTGCGATGGTGGATCTTACCGTCTCCAGATTGTTAGTAGCCTCGCAAAATGGAGCTACAGTGAAGCTGTTTTGGAGCACAACATTTCACGAATTGTTTGACGCACCTTGAGAATACTTGGTGAAGGAGCGGTTACGGCGGGCATCACTCCGGCCCCTCCCGTGCTCTCTTCCTCATCAACGTACTCTCCAAATACTAGTCCTGCCGTTACAACACTGTTGCTTCACGGACTTTTTATCACCCATTTGCATCTCGTATTCGCGCATCGGGGTTCCTTTGGATAAGTTTCCAGCGCGTACCAGGCGGAGTCGAACGTGCGAGCCAACTGTAACTAGCCCGGTAATCAGGGATTCGTCGATCATGTTGTAATACAACGATTCAATCGAGTTTGTAAGCACGTACTCGAAAAAGTATGAACCCTGTTGGCACCGTGATGATATTGAAGGGCCCCAATTGTTCGAAAGAGAACACACTATTCGCGCAGAGTACTATGCCTACCCTAGAAGCGAGCAATTTTGAGTTCAATCGTGTCCGCGTCCCGCTTCCTCCCCGATAAGCAAAATGTCTGTTGGAAT
>JAZHGK010006032.1:0-15679 GCA_037855215.1 Waitea zeae
TTTTTTTGTGAGCGTCTGCGGTCATGAGCTCGAAACTCCGGCAGCCGTTCCCACTCGAAGTCTGGCTGGCGGTCTTTGAACACGTTTGGGAGACGTCTCTGGTCGACCCGAACGATAGCGGCCTCGACAGATCGTGCATGCCGCTCGAGCTTTCGCGCGACGGACGTGCGACGTTCCACTCGTTGTCGTTAGTTTGCCGCGGATGGAATGTAAGGATTTCCATCTAATCGAAGCGGACACCTTACACAGTAGAGCTCACCTCGCCGCCCCACGGCTCTTCTCCTGCAGAGCGCCGTCGAGCCCTACCGATGGCGGCAAGTCTCCCTCCGCACGATCAAGGACATCAAGTCGCTCAGACGCCGCGCACGGGAGCGGGACGAGTCCTCGCGCGCCTTCAGGTGGGTGCAGACGCTCTGGCTCCACGACCAGGCGTCCAAGGAAGCCTGCTTCCAGCTGCTCGACCTCCTGCGCGACTTCTCCTTCCCCAACGCCGACGCCGTCGTGGTCCACCCGGCGAAGCACCGGAACCCCGCCTCGGTCTTCATACTCGACTTTCTGAAAGGCGAGGGCGCGAGGTCTGTGCGCACCTTGGCCGTCACCTTCCTCGGGTTCGACGACCTCCTCTCCCTCGGGCCGTCGACCTCGTTGGCCACGCTCGCGATCCGCTTCGCCAAGTCGCCCGACCCGAAATCGACGTTCTACAAGGTCCCGAAAGACACCTGGTCGCTCCCCTCTTTGCACACGCTCTGCCTCGGCCGGCTCGAGGACTCCCTCGACCCGAGGGCGCTGTGGAAGTTCCTCGCCAAGGCCCGCTTCCCCGCGCTCGCCGACCTCCGCCTGGACGTCGCGTGGGACGCGGCGCCCGTGCCGCACTGCCTCGACCTGATTCCGCTCTTGCAAGAGTCGCGCCACATGGCCAGGTTCTTCAAGCGGCACGCCTCCAGCCTGAAGCGGATCGAGATGGCGGTCGTCGACATGTGGGACGCCCACATGCTCGTCTCCGGCCTCGTCCCGGTCACCGCCGCGCGCTGGTCGCAGAGCTGCGTCTTGCCGAACGTCTTCTTGGCCCTCCCGCGCACCCTCCGCACGATCTCGTTTTCTCCCCTGCGGACGTCCAGGGCGTTCGCGAGCAAGCTCGGACGGTTCCTCTCCGACGTCGCGTCCAGCCCGTACACCGCCCTCTCGACGATCCAGATCTGCAGCCTCGACAGGCGACAGTTCTGTTGGGACGAGCTCGGCACGATGACCGCCGGCCAACGCGACTTTGTGTCCGCCTTGCAGGAGTCCGCCGCGGCGCTGAAAGCCAGGCGGCCTCGTTCGGTTCAGGTGGTGGACGCCCGAGGTCGAGAGTGTCCTCCCCCTCTCTAGTATAACGCTTTTTGGCTTGTATGGCTTATGCATTTTTTCTATACTGTTGCCGGATCTCTTCGGTTATGCAGAGTTGCTTAATTATTCAGTCTGTATCATGGTACCGTACTCACTCATCCAAACGTTACAGTTCAAGCTCGGACAAACTACGTTCCATACCCAGGCAGTTATTGGAGTATATCCAGCTTATCTAAGTGCATTTTAGCCCAAGTAGGCGCCAAAGATACAAGCCAGGTGCCTACTAAAGTTAGCGCATGTTTACGGAACGCCTCTGAAATGCTAGGAGCAAATAATAACGGTGAAAAGTCATAAGTTTGAACTCACTAGAGCTTAGTTGAAGTGTACATGCCCTTTTCTACGTTAGGGAATTTTCACATGCCGACCTCTCTGTGTATGTAATACATGTGACTGTTTCCTGCAAGCCTTTCTTTACTTCCCCAGCTTTCCTTTAAACTTCATGGCTCATGAGACCCATCCGTATTATGCTTCTGATTGATCTGATGATTGTTCTGCTGCCTTCGAAGAGCCCAAGATTGTAACAGGGCGGGTTGTGAAATTTTGAGACCGGGTCGAGGGTGGGTTGAGGCACACAATGGGGAAGTAGGTAAGAAAGAAACCGCGGCTATCGCCCCGCGTGCTGGCGTTGAATATAAACAAAAAAAAATAGAACAGGCGGGTCAAAGCGCGTACAAAAGTACATATAAATGATGACAAATGTGCAAGCCCGAAAATCACTAGCGTGAATCCCAATCGCACCCTCCCCATTTTCATGCCTCTTGTTTGTGTCTCGTACAGGGCCTTACATTCATCCCGCCATCGAAGGAACGACGGCAGGCATTTCAATGCCCCCGAGTAACCATATGTTAGACGACATTGAATTTAAGTGTCAGGTCGTCATCTGAATCGGCCTAGGGACAAATGACCAGCGATTATAGAGGCTCATACAGGAGACCCAGGGCATGTTTGACACTCCCTGAACCAGCTGAATTCGCTCCGGTGAGAACCGTGTTCCTCGCATTTCTCGTAGCGCATCATGCTGTGATGTACAGCACCAACAGCAGGGAGATCGCAATCTTCACATTCAATCACCTTCCCCGAGACACCAGTTACCGGGGTACGCAGTTTCAGTTTCTTGGCGGCGGCAATCGCGGCAGCCTTAGCCTCCGCGTCTGCGACCTTCCTTGCCTTTACAGCGTCCCTTCGAGCTTTGCGTGCTCGCGCGCGCCTGGCTCTTTTTGCGTCAGTAACGACGCCGGGTTGCTTCGTGGGCAAAGCTTCGTTAGCTTGCTTCGCCGGGTCGCAGCTGTGACGGGAAAGCTTCTTCCGTGAAGCAAACTTCTTCTCGCACTTGGTGCACGTCCGGGTGGAGCCAGATGGCTTGGTTCTCGCCTTGTCTTCATCCGACACGCCCCTAGTTCTTTGAAGCAGTTTGGCTTCGCGGTCTCTCTCCCTTTTAGCTGCCCGACTACGTTTGCGAGCTAGTCTCTTGCGTTCCCGGTTGGCCCTATTGGACTTGCTCTCTACCTCTTTCGAAGCGAAGAACTTCTCCTGGGGCCGTCCATTCAGGATGACAAGAAGAAAAGTGAATAGCGCCTCCTTTACAGAGGCAGCACAATGTGAAGAACCACTGGCCTTAACAGCCTCGATTGCAGTTTTCACAAGAACAGAGTGATACGTTGGTTCTAAGGTGACCCAAGATATCTGGCCGTTCGCATCTTTGGCAGCAACAGTGACCCTGGCAAGGAGTTCGCTCGCTCTGACGAACAAGTTCTTCTCCAAGGCGGTCAAAGCCGACTTAACTTCAGTTGGAACGGTTGCAACAAGACATTTCTGCTTTGCTGCATGAGTTTTAGAAGGTAAAGCAGACTGCGGAGCAGAGCTCAACATAGTCAAGCACAAAAGGAGTGAGAAAAAGGCAAAGAAACGCACAATCACATGACCACAACGACATGCTTTCTCAACGCAACGGTCATGTGGTATATGCAATGCACATACTTACACAAACAACTTAACCAGAGAACACAGTGGAGGTCAGAGCGAAACCCTCATAAATTGCTGAGTAAGTGGCAAGAAGCGAGTGTTTCGCTGGAGCTCTTCTTAACGCAAATCCATGGGTGTCAATTAATTGATAAGTCACTCAGCTGTACATTTTTTAGGTAAGGCTCGAGGACTCGATTACCGCGGCGTGCCGCGCAAATCTGTATCGCGTCGGACTGACAAGCTTTCTGAGATTACGATATGTCGATCCTCTCCGTCTTCCATGACAACCTGCGCACACTCGCAACAACTAACCAATCACAGCGCCTGAAATCTTTGGTGTTTGAATGTCTCCAACCGTGAACTCAGAACTTCGACAACCTCTCCCTCTCGAAGTCTGGCTGATGGTATTTGAACGTATTTGGGAGACGTCTCTGACAGATCCAAACAACAGCAATCTTGACAGCTCATGTATGCCGCTCGAGCTTTTACGCAGCGGACCTGCGACATTCCGTTCATTATCAATGACTTGCCGCACATGGGATGTAAGATTAGTCCAATCCAAGGGAAAGGTTTGTGTAATTGGACTCACTCCACTTTGGTCTTTCTTACAGAGCGCCGATGAGCCCTATCGATGGCGTCAAGTCTCGCTCCGCACAATCAAGGACGTACGATGGCTCAGAGAACACGCGCGAGAGTCGTCCAGTGCCTTCAAATGGGTACAAACACTCTGGCTCCACGACCAATCGTCCCAAGAAGCGTGCTTTCAAACGATTGAACTGCTGCGCGAATTTTCCTTCCCCAAGATCGATTCTGTTGTGGTTCACCCGGCGAAAGATCGGAACATCGCCTTGGCCATGACATTCGGTTTCTTAGGACGTACAAACTCAGGAACTCCGTGTACCTTGAATGCCACTTGCCTTGGGTTTGAGGATATCCTTTCCCTCAAATCGTGGACGTCGTTGACCACGCTCGCTCTTCGCTTTGCCAAACCGCCTAATCCTAAAACGATGTTCTGCATGATACCGGAATATACTTAGTCACTTCTATCCTTACGCACGCTTTGTCTCGGTCGGCTTGAGGACACGCTTGATCCGAGAACACTGTGGAAGTTCTTGGCCAAAGCTCGTTTACCCTTGCTTGTCCATCTCCGTTTGGACATCGCGTGGATCTCGACAACCTTGTTAAGGTGTATTGATCTAGTAACGGACCTGAGAAGCTCGCGAGACATAACCATATTCTTTGGGCATCATGTGGGGATTCCTCGCTAACGCCCGTCTCCCTGCGCTCGAAGACCTCCGCTTGGACATTGCATGGGATGCAGCGCCTGTTATGGACTCTATCGAATTGATTGTGCAGCTACGCAACTCAGGCAGCATTGCGACGTTTTTTGAGGGTCATACTTCTCTGAGGCGCGTTGAAATTGCGATCATCAATGACTGGGACCTTGAAATCCTCAATCATGGCATCATTCCCGTCACTATAGCGCGATTGTCACAACATTATGTTTGTCCAGGAACGGTACAATTCCTGCCATCGGCTGTCCGTGCCATTTCGCTGTACCCTCTACGAACATCCAAACTATTCATTAAAAAGCTAAAGCGCTTCCTCTCCGAGATTGTATCCAGCAAGAGCATCCAAATTTCGACGATTCAAATTCATAACGTGGATAAGCAACAGTTTCTCTGGGACAGCCTCAACCCAGACACGGACAATCAACTCGAATTTATTGCTCTCATAGACGAATTCGCCATGTCTCTGAAGGCGAAGCAACCTCAGCCGATTCGTATCTTGGATGCTCGGGGTCGAGAATATTCTCTTGTTGCCTCATAAGACCCCTTGCTTTGTGTGTGCTTCTTATCTTCTTGTATAGTATTACCAAATCTCTTTTGTCATATATAGTCTTGTCGGTCTACCTAATTGCCATGTAATCTATGATCTAATAAAATGTCTGCTTGTCACAGTTCTGCAGCTCAAACATGAATAGTATATCATGTTTCGTACTCGAGAAGAAGGAACTTCCATTAGCTATCTGCGCTAAGCTGATATCCAAGATGCCAGCAGCGACACCAGCGAAGCGAATTCCAGGCACGTAAGTACGCAGGCACCATTGGTTTTCTAAAAATGAAAATTCATAGACATTAAGTTGATATGGGAGAATATATTTTAAAACTGTCGAGAGATGTACACAAATATATATTTTCTTGGTGTAGCCGTTAGACTTTATTGTATCCCGAGAAAGGCATATCAAAGGGGAAAAAACTCCTAAAATAGATTACGTTTACCAAAGCGTGCACGGCCACAATTTCACGGCCCCGTCAACAAAGCAAACCAAAGAAGGGTCACATCCTTATCTAGTTTATGCCGACACTCCATGGCTTTGAAAAATCAGCAATGGGTTTCTGAATATAAACCCTGGCACTTACTATGCAAGAAGATTATATGGCGACAACTTGTGCTCACTGCGCTCGAAACACTCGATGGCACCGGAGACGTTTCGTGTTATTTTCAGTTGTGTGATTCCCGCGACAGTCGAGTTTTCTCCCTCTACAACAAGTAGGCTAATGAGCCTAAGGAACTTGGGTCCCTTGAAGTTGTTGTGTTTGGATTCGCAGACAATGGAGAGGATAGCCGGTAAGGAGGCGGCCTGTTGGTTTCGATTAGTAGCTAGCAGAGAAGAGAAGAGGACGGGATGCTGACGAACATAGGACGATACGGTGATATACAGCTGTTCCATGCGTGGATACATTTCACAGAGGTTTTGGTAATTAACCATACCTCTGTCTTCCACAGTAATACGCAATATCCGGAGGTATTGGATCATTGGCAAGTACATTTGGGTCTCATTGTGATCCTTTGAGATGTTCTTCCAGACAAATGCCTCTCCGTGGGTAGTCAATTCTTGCACACACGGAAACAACGACGGATATTGATCAGACATGCGTACGAGGAGCGACTGATGAGCCTTGAGTTTCTTAATCGCTCGATTCTTATAAGGAAGATTGAAATGATCGACAGAAGACGCGACACCCCACCGAAGAGGCAGCTCGAAAGTAACCAGAGTGTCGCTATGATGGATGATGAAGTACTTGATAGAATCATATTCGTCTCTGTCCAGTTCTTTCATTTGGGTGGATTTGTCCGAGAGCGTGAAATGGGTGAGAGAAGGGAAGTGTATGTTATGAAAGAACACCATAGCAAAGTCTGCAAACGCGTCTTCGCCAGAATTTATGCGCAGGTTGAGAATCTCAAGCGTCGAGAAAACATAGTTCGTGTCAATGATCGTTACTTCGGACAAGTTACGCAAAGTCAAGTCCAAGCCGAGGATTTGACCAAGGCCCTCTTTCTGGGATGTCACATAAGCACTGTCAGCTCTGAGTTGCAAACAGGTAAGAAAACGAAACTAAACGAACGCTTGGGTATAAGCTTCCCAGCTTTTCGACATAATGAATGATCCTCAAGGCGAGTGACTTGTCCCCTTCTTTATTTTCGTCGCTATCATACATTATGGTATACTTCGGATCGAGACCGACGACCGCCCACTGACAAAGTTTGCACGTCATGCTGAGAGCGCGCTGCGACAGAGGAGGTAGAAACAGGGCTATCTCCTCAATGAGCTCAGGTGGCAGTCTGAGTAAGTGGAGGATAGGTGTCCCATCGGGTGGGTTATACTCTGGTGGAGGACTCCTGTGACGGTGAAGCAGGTCTGAAGGAAACCGTTGGCCTAAGCGACGACACCAGGCAGAGAAGCGGTCTCCGACTCCATCCATAGTACTTTTAGTTGCTAGATTTCTTGAACCGGCGTCGAGAGCTCTAACAGCAGAAAGGGGGAAGGGAAGGACAGCACAGCGAGCAGGGCAAAGAGACAAGCTTGGCGCCTCCGACACGGATTTATTGAAAGCTAGCAAGTGGGTACATAATATGACACCCGTGGTTATTCAATGACAGCCTCTGGACGGCCTTCAAGTGTGCCTATGTCAGGGCCCATCAAAGCCATAGGGACAGCCTGGGACAGCCTCAGTGGTCGCACATAAGTAGGCCCAGTCTACAAACAGCATAATGGGGAATAAGAACATTAGCTTTTGCTATCAGATGGGATGAGATGGAGTAAAGGCATGCAGGTGCTAAGTATTTATATACTGTAGCTCATGGCAGGTAGAAGCGAGGGTACACGAGAGGCCGGCGGCCCCAGAGTGACGCCAGAGAAGAGGGAGGCCGAAAAGGGACAGCTCCGACACCCGCAGTCAAGGGTGGCTAAGCCCGCCGCTCCGAACCACAACTCTTTCCATCACAGTCACCACATCCCCGCCAATTGTTTTACAGCTATGGCGAACGACTATGAATCCCCTTTTCGTGAGGAATTAACTTATTTTTTGTCTATGAACGACGCATACTAATGGTTCTTAGGCTCTGTTGATATGAGCCTTGTCCAGCTGTTCGTGCCGACGGAGGTTGCGCACGACACTGTCGCTGAGCTGGGCGAGCTGGGAAACGTTCAGTTCAAGGATGTCAGTACCTACAAGCATTGCATACTAAATGCTACTTATACTAACGCTGGACTCGCCGGGTCCTTTTTTTCTCTTCACAATATTTAGCTCAACCCTGACATAAACCCCTTCCAACGTTCCTTCGTCGGCGAGATCCGGCGCGTAGACGAAATGGCGCGCCGCCTGCGTTTCTTTGCCGGCCAAATTGAGAAGGAGAAGGACGTCGTGCCTGTGCGCCCGCTGTACGACTCGGCACCAATCGTTGCCGTTGGCCCACGTGCGGCGCAGACCATCGACGAGCTCGACCAGCGGTTGACTGAGCGGGAGCGTAGGCTGGTCCAAATGAACGACTCGTATGCGCAACTCTCCGAGCGCCTCCGCGAGCTCGTTGAAGCGCGACATGTTCTGCGGGAGACGGCAGTGTTTTTCGACCGAGTACGTCATCAACATCTTTCACGTTAGCCGTCGAAAAAAAAAGCTTACAGGCCTTCTCTGTTTCTCAGGCGGAAGTCGCTCAAACAGAGGGCCGCGTCTCTCTCGACGACAGTTCTGCGCCCCTCCTCCAGAACGACGACCACGAAGGCCAGTACCCCGGCAACACCGTATCCTTCGACCTCGAGTTTGTCGCCGGTACGATTGAGCGCACCCGTACCGCAACTTTTGAGCGTGTGCTCTGGCGCGTGTTGCGCGGAAACCTGTACATGAACCAGGTCCAGATTGCCGAGCCTTTCGTTGACCCCTCCACGGGTGACGAAGTGCGCAAGGACGTGTTCGTCGTGTTCGGCCACGGCGAGGCCCTGCTCGCGAAGATCCGCAAGGTTGCAGAGAGCATGGGTGCGACGCTCTACCCTATCGATGCCAACGTGGACAAGCGCTCCGAGGCGCTCCGCGAGGTCTCGGGTCGCTTGGAGGACTTGCAGACGGTGCTGTACAACACCGGGGTCAGCCGCCGGGCGGAGCTTGTATCGATAGGAGAGTCCCTTGCAAGTTGGGAGGACGTCGTGCGCAAGGAAAAGATGATCTACGAGACTCTCAACCTGTTCAACTATGATTCGCGCCGTAAGACACTCATTGCGGAGGGTTGGTGCCCAACGCGCGATATTACGACGATTCAAATTGCCTTGCGTCATGCTACGGTACGTATCGTTTATTATGAAGTTTACCCCTCATCTCATTTTTTTCTCGTTCTTAGGAAGGGTCCGGTACCAGCGTCCCGCCGATTCTCCAAGAGCTGCGCACGAAGAAGACACCGCCTACTTATCAGAAGTCAAACAAGTTTACGGAGGCGTACCAGACGATCATGGACTCTTATGGTATTGCGACGTACCAGGAGGTGAACCCAGGCCTGTTTGCTGTCATCACTTTCCCATTCCTTTTTGCGGTCATGTTCGGTGATATTGGTCATGGAACGATCACCACCGTTGCCGCCATCGGCATGATTCTGTTCGAACGGAAGTTACTGAGGGCAGATTTGGGAGAGATATTTGGCATGTTCTTCTAGTGCGCATCCCTCCCAATTCTCTGCTGCCTTGTGCTGATCACCATCTGCTGCAGTGGTCGTTATATCATCCTACTGATGGGCACCTTTTCGATCTACACTGGGCTCATCTACAACGACATTTTCTCGAAGACACTGCACCTCTTCCACTCAGGCTGGGATTGGCCCGAGGGCTCCGAGACTGCGGTATCCAACGGTCACACATACCCATTCGGTCTCGACCCCGCCTGGCATGGCGCAGACAACGCGCTCATCTTTACCAACTCATACAAGATGAAGATGTCCATTGTGTTGGGTGTGATTCATGTACGTGGCCTCGTGTGCGCATTTGCTCTCATCGATAGGGCAATTTGCGTTCATCACCTGTAACAGTTTATCCACTAAAATTAACTCTATCCTTCCTTTTGCAGATGACGTTCGCCCTCTGCTTGCAACTTCCAAACCATATCCGGTTCAAGCGCCCTGTGGATATATATGCGAATTTCATCCCTCAGATGCTCTTCCTGCAGTCCATCTTCGGCTACCTTACCTTGTGCATTCTCTACAAATGGTCTGTAGATTGGAGCACTTCGCCGACGAAGCCACCAAGTCTGTTGAACATGCTCATCAACATGTTCTTGGCGCCAGGCTCGGTTGATCCTTCCGAGCAGCTGTACGCCGGCCAGCCTTTCATTCAAATGGTGCTTCTGGCTGTGGCGGGAGTGTGTGTGCCGTGGCTGTTATGCCTAAAGCCGTATATCCAATACAAAGAGATGCAGAAGATTCAAGGACAAGGGTATGTTGGGCTGAGCCATGACGGACATGCGGCGGACGATGAGCTCGAGGGAGAGGAAGAGGGCAATGGCCGGGCGATTGCTGAGGAAGCTGAGGAAGGGCATGTAAGTTGTCTCGCTCCAGTCCAGATGCGGTGCCACCATGACCCCATCGTGTTGTGGCACCGGCGGGAACCCTCTTTGAGGATGCGCAGGGTACTCACTAACCTTCTCCTCGCAGGAGCATCACGACTTTGGTGAGGTGGTGATCCACCAGGTGATCCACACAATCGAGTTCTGCCTTTCGTGTATTTCGCACACGGCGTCGTACCTGCGACTCTGGGCGCTCTCCCTTGCGCACGCACAGCTGTCCGAGGTCTTGTGGGACATGACTCTTGGAGAAATCGAAGGGGTTACAGGACTGTGGTATTGGATCGGACTCGCGATCATCGGACCGTTGTGGTTCGTCCTCACAATCTTTATTCTCTGCATCATGGAGGTGAGTGAATTTGACTTCTGCTATTTTTTTTTTCTTCCTTGGACTGCGCGCATGGTCCGTAAGACGTCGCCAATTTTTCTCCTTCTGGGAGCCCGATCTGGTCAGGTGGACAGAGGACCGTGCTGTGCTTGTGGGGTCCCCCTATCTGTTCCTTTCGTCATCCCCGATGTCTCGCACTCTACCCTTCAACCTTGGGGGCGTCGGGCTTGGGCAAAGGGGCAGGCAACTGCGAGTCCCACACGATTTTCGCTTGTGGCGCACCGTAAAGCCCTGGGCTGGCTCGCTTATGATTTTGGGGACTGGTCATTTCCCCGGAATCTGTTCGGCGACCCGGGTGTTCTCGTGCGATGGGAGATCACGACCTCGCGGATAGGCCGATCGCCGATGGATCTTTTTCGGTGTCAGCTGTGCCTATTCTCGCTCCCCCTCGAGCAGGGATTTGCTCTGGGAAAGTGCTGGCCACTCGCGCGGTTGCCTGGGTGGGCGTGAGGCAACCGGGGGAAAAGGAGACTGATGCGACGTCTTGACTGCGAGCATGGGGCGGGGTCCGGGGTCCGGGGCTTTTTTTGACTGATGCCCCGCATTTTTCCATCCAGGGTCTCTCGGCGTTTTTGCACGCGCTCCGCCTGCACTGGGTTGAGGCGAACAGCAAGCATTATGAAGCGGGTGGCTACGTGAGTTCCTTTGTTCCTCTTCTTGTGGCCCACGTTCCTCCAACCTCGCCTGGAGGCGCGGTGAGAGCCTGTTCTGAAACCTCGTGGCTGACGCGCCGTTGCCTGATGACAGCAATTCACTCCTTTGAGTTTCGCGGCGAGTGCGGAGCAGTGAACGGGGTCGATCGCGGTTGTTGCGACCTTCCTTTTTCCTTACATCGTCTACTTACATTTCTCTTTGCCGTTGCCGCTGAGAATCGATTGTAATTTCACCTTGGAATGTTGGAATTCATTCTCGTTGTTTCCAGCAACGCCGAGAGCTTTCATATGGGCCCATGCTCCTCCCACCTCGCCGGGCTCCCAAGGTTACCCCGCTTTCTTCTGTGAATTGTGATCTCGGTAAGCAGGGAAGTCATAACCTTATTCCAGCGCCACCAGCGGCCGAGCGATGGCACGCAGCCACGCCGAATCTGGGTGGGACTAGAAATTGGTATTGAACTCTATCCAGCACGTGACTGAGAGAGGAAGAAAAAAAAAGATTTTCAAACCCCGCCCATCCCACTGGCTATATTAGTCTGTGTCGCAGCACCATCCCATTTCTCCAATCTTCCTCTTCGCCCTCTCGGCATCCCACCTTTAGAGTGCCGCCTTTTCTCTTTATATAGAGGTATGCTTCACGTCGTCCTGCTCATCGTCCGACACATCCGCTCACATCTATCCCATCAGGCTCACCGATTTTAGAGCGTTCTCTGTCCTCGGTCTCCTGGTTACGCTATATCGTTAGATTTTACCCTCAAACGATCACCTAGAACTTACCCCATCTGTGCGTCTGTCTCGCATCGTCGAGCTCTCTTCAGATCGTGTCTTACTGATCTCGATCTTTTTTGTTTTTGTAGAAGAATCTATATTCTCGCTATGCCTTCTGTCGCCGCCTCCGTCTGCCCCGCTCCCACTCCTCTCAAGGGAATCACTGCTCCCTCGGCGCCGGCCGCCCACATCGATGGCCAGTACGACATGACCGCCCTCGTCTCGGCCGACAAGGCCACCAAGGAGGGCGCGATCGCCGCACTCATCGCCCGTGCTGAGAAGGAGGGCGCTTCCTTCTTCCGCACCGCCAACCTCGCCGAGGCTGTCGCCATCGCCCTTGCAGACAAGAAGTCTCCTGCCACCCGCCAGTCGGCGGCGGAGGCGGTCACCGCCGTTGCGGCTTCCCCTGCCATCCGTGCTCTCGAGCCCATCTTCGTCGACTCTGGCATCTACGCCGCCCTCCTCGAGGCCTTCGCGGACAAGATGCCCGCCGTCCAGAAGGCTGCTGTTGAGGCCGTTCGCACCTTCGCCGAGAAGATGAACCCATGGGCAGCCGCTATCGTGCTCCCCGCTCTCCTTCACGAGATCAAGACTGCCGGCAAGTGGCAGCTCAAGACCGGCTCCCTCGTCGTTCTCAACCAACTCGTGAAGAGCGCTCCTCTCCAGATCGCCAAGCTCACTCCGGAGATCGTTCCCGTTCTCTCTGAGGCGATCTGGGACACCAAGGCGGATGTCAAGAAGGCAGCCCGCGATACGCTCACCAAGACCACCGCGTTGGTCTCCAACAAGGACATTGAACGCTTTATTCCGGCCCTCATCAATGCGCTTATTAATCCCGTTGAGGAGGTCCCCAAGACCATTCAGCTCCTCTCGGCCACCACATTCGTTTCCGAAGTAGACTCCCCTACCCTTTCGCTCATGGTTCCTCTTCTCTCTCGCGGTCTCAACGAGAAGCCGACCGCTACCAAGCGCAAGGTCGCTGTGTAAGCCGGCTCTTTGTCCAAACTCTTTTACGACGGCTACTTACCCAGTTTCGCAGCATCGTCGACAACATGTCCAAGCTCGTGGACTCTCCGGTCACTGTCCGTCCATTCATCCCCAAGCTCCTCCCCGGCCTCATCAAGGTCGAGTCCACCATCGGTGACCCCGAGGCCCGCTCAGTTGTTGGCCGTGCGATCGCGACCCTCCGCCAAGTCGGTGAGGTTCCCACTGGCGACGGCTCCGACCTCCCACCGCTCAAGCTTGCCGATGCTGGTCATCTCGGCTCTGGCCTCATCTCCCTCTACAAGAAGGCCGGTGTCAACCCTCTTCCGTCTGTCGCCGCTGTCGAGGCCGTCTACGCTGCGCACCTCGCCGTCAACTTGGTGAACGCCAAGAACTTCGACACCTCCGAGTGGGGCAGCCTCGCGCCATACCTGGCGTACTTGTCGGCGACGCCCGAGCCCGCCGTCGTTGCATCGGAATGGGCCGTCAAGTCGTCTTCCGATGAGGGTGACGATGAGGACGCTCTCGATGAGGAGGAGGAGGGCGAGGACCTGTGCAACTGCCAGTTCTCGCTTGCCTACGGTGCCAAGATCCTGCTCAACACGGCCCAACTCCGCCTCAAGCGTGGTCGCCGCTACGGTCTCTGCGGAAAGAACGGTACCGGCAAGTCGACCCTGATGCGCGCCATCCAGAACGGTCAGGTCGAGGGCTTCCCGTCTCCCGACGTGGTTCGCACCTTCTACGTCGAGCACGACATCGATGGATCCGAGGAAGATACCACTATCCTCGACTTCATCCTCTCTGACAAGCGCATCCTCGCCGAGAAGTCGGAGATCATCGAGACCCTCGCTTCCGTCGGCTTCGACGAGGTCCGCCAAGGCAGCTCCATCGGCTCGCTCTCCGGTGGTTGGAAGATGAAGCTCGCGCTCGCTCGTGCCATCCTCTTCAAGGCCGACATCCTTCTTCTCGACGAGCCGACTAACCATCTTGACGTTGTCAATGTCGCTTGGCTCGAGAACTACCTCACTTCGCTCAAGACCTGCACATCCAGTACGTTTACATTCGATCGATGGCTATCTGATTCGCACTGACATATCTTCCCTTAGTCATCGTCTCCCACGACTCGGGCTTCCTCAACAACGTCATCACCGATGTCATCCACCTCAACCGCTTCAAGCTCAGGCGCTACCGCGGCAACCTCGAGGACTTCGTCAAGGCTGTGCCCGAGGCCAAGTCGTACTACACCCTCGACCCGGCCGAGGACTACACCTTCAAGTTCCCCGATCCCCCGCTCCTCGATGGTGTCAAGACCAAGGAGAAGTCGCTCCTCAAGATGCGCAAGGTCGGCTTCAAGTACCCGACACAGGTCAACCAGCAGCTCTACGACATCACCCTTCAAGTCTCGCTCTCGTCGCGTGTGGCTATCCTCGGTCCCAACGGTTCGGGCAAGTCGACGCTCGTCAAGCTCCTCATTGGCGACACCGAGCCCAACTGCGGTGGTGAGGTCTGGAAGCACCCCAACCTCGTCATTGGCTACGTCGCGCAGCACGCCTTCCACCACATCGATCAGCACCTCGACAAGACCCCTCTCGAGTACATGCTCTGGCGTTACCAGACCGGCGAGGATCTCGAGGAGATGATGAAGCAGTCCCGCCAGATCACCGAGGAGGAGAAGCTCAAGATGAAGGAGGGCGGCATTTACCTCCACGAGGGCCAGAAGCGCATCATCGACGAGATCACCAACCGCAAGAAGCTCAAGCAATCGTACGAGTACGAGGTTTCGTTCAAGGGCATGTCATCGTCCGAGAACCTCTGGATCCCTCGTGATGAGCTCCTCCGCCGTGGCTTCGAGAAGGTTAGCCTTGCCACGCTCTTCTTCTATATCACAAGGTACTAATGGATCCTTATCAATTACAGAAAGTCCTCGAGGTTGATACCCGTGAAGCTCAGCGCCTCGGCATGAACCGCCCGCTTGTCCGTCGCGAGATTGAGAAGCACTTCGCCGACTTTGGTCTCGAGCCCGAGTTCGTCTCCCACAACACCATGCGCGGTCTCTCTGGTGGCCAGAAGGTCAAGATTGTGCTCGGCGCTGCTACATGGCGTCGCCCCCACATTATCTGCATGGACGAGCCGACCAACTACCTCGACCGCGAGTCGCTCGCCGCACTCATCGCTGCCCTCAAGGTCTTCGAGGGTGGTGTGCTCATCATCACCCACAACCGCGACTTCTCTGAGTCCCTCTGCAAGGAGGTGTGGGCCATGCGTGACGGCCGTCTTGAGGCTTCCGGCCACAACTGGGTTGAGGGCCAGGGCTCCGGTCCCCGCATCGACAAGAAGGAGGGTGAGGAGGAGGATCAGTACGACGCGATGGGCAACAAGATTGAGGTTAACAAGAAGAAGAAGATCTCTGCGTCCGATGCGCGCAAGGCAAAGAAGGACCGTATGGCACGCCGCAAGCGTGGAGAGGAGGTCTTCAGCGACGAGGAGTGAAAGGCGCCCCTGTAGTGCCTTTTGCTTTCTCTCCCTCCCTGCATCCCCTTCCTTCGCGGCTTCCTGCGCCTCTTGTCTTATTTCCTCGCTGTTCACGTCTTCCTCATCTTCTTTGCATTGACTTATATTCTCGTCGATTATGTACTGCCTTCACTCGGGTTCTC
>JAZHGK010006033.1:0-16165 GCA_037855215.1 Waitea zeae
ACCAGGACGCAATGAAAAACCCATTGATGAAAGCGTTTCTCCACCAGAGCCTTTTCTTTTCAGCTAAAGAAGCGATATGTATGTCATATTCATGCCCTGGTATCCTTTGGCGGTATTCTGATGAGGACATGGGCTGAGGCTCGCTCTTAAAGCAAATCAAAGGATGATACAGATATTGTTATTCAGATCCTTGTACAGCTGTCGCCAAGTGTGTTTAAATAGAGGCGAGCGCCAGATGATTCAATGAGGGAGTGTGGTATTGGTGCAACATATATATCCGAAGCAAGGGACAGCAAACAGTCCACCTGCGGTTGCCAGCTGGCTCGTGGACGGGCGCCTAATTTTGTCCGTTTCTCAACAACTACCATCATAAATGCCTGTTTGAATTTCCGCCTATTGGGTGCTATGATTAAGACACTTGCCGTTTGTTTAGACACACTATGGAATTTTAACCTGGCTCTCAAGCATCCCCAGGTTGAAGGGATCGTACAACAGACTTCATGATCCACTGGTGTCCCAGGCTTCAGCTACTTTTTAAGGCTTTCATTCTTTCTGTCTGATTAAGCATGCACCCTTTGTACAGTCGTGCCAGGTTCATATGCAAATACGGCTATCTCCGAGACTCATGGAAGGAAGGAGGACGAATAGGGTTACGACTTGGTGGTCACTCGGGTGTCTTCAATTTTGCTTTGCAAACTTCCACGGTGTAGACGTAGTCGCCAATTTGGTCAGGCGTGCATTCTGCCAATCTCTACACAAACAGATATACTCACTCTTAGTGTTTAACCTTCGTAGTCGTGTAGCGATAAGTATAGCTCATGTGAGTCGAATGTGGACTGTGAACCCAGTCAACGCATTAATGTAGGTGATCTCGTAATGTCATACTCGTGCGGATTTGACTTACGATATGCTTACGTCTTGTTTATAGGGAACAGACCTACACGCCCTTGGAAGCCGCCACTTATCGCATTTTGAATTAGCACACATGATATCCGACCACCGCCGCAAACGTCCGTTGAGGTCAACTGATGTACATTCTGGGCTGTGCAGGACGGTGGACCAGTCACGAACAAACTCTACGAGGTGGCACGTATACAGCTAACGAGGTCTTCTTTTCTTTATACGTAAACACGTGGTAACTCTAGACCTAAAACGCAGCGTGATCTTGGTCCAGCAGCTCGTCGAAAGTTGTATTGTCAAAGAGACATAACGGATAAGTCTGGTCCTGGACTTGGGCTTCAAGACCGGGTGCTGCGCTGGTAGTGTGCCGGTTTGATCGTTTCTATACGCGCGTAGGCTGGACTTCCTACGTCGAGTGCGGAAGATTGGGCAGTAGACCATCTTTGCGTACGCCTTATCTTTGCCCTAACACCACATAAAACCACTTCTAACGCACTAGCTCCAAAGCGGCAGCTGCTCGCTTACGTGAGCTGCTCGAGACAAAGGTGGGAATTTGACATCTAACCCGTACGATGACAGGTTTTGAATGAGCAAAATATAAACTGGGTTCGCACGATGTACGTAGATTCTTTCAGGCGATCTCGAAAAACACCGAACGCTACATCGCTGATCTTCGTAGAATGACAATAATAATACAAACTAGCTATGGGAAACAACACGTGTGGTAACGAGACAGACAATAGTCGCACAGAGGGGGGTAACGAGCAAGACAAAAATCACAGAGAGAAAGAGGGAAAGGATCACAAAAGATCTGGTGCGTGAACCCATCAATGTGCTCCTGAAGATACCTACAGTCGACATTCGTCAGTCTCGCTTCCTTTTTCATTTTCGAAAAGCTATATGAGACTACTCACAGACATCCGTTTGTTGCTTTCTCCAGGATAGCCAGAGCTGCCTACCCGATCAGCAGCGCCGAAATGTGATCGCACGCGAGATAGGGTCGACATGGCTGGGGATTTCTGGCGCTGCAGCGGCGCGGGCGGCATGACGCCAGGATACTTCTCGTGAGCGGCTTTCGGCTTCGAAGAGAGGGCTCCCATGACGACTGTGTTAAAGTGGAGGTGGCTTGGTGGGTGATACGGATGCTTCGGGCTTGGTCCGTCGAAGACGAGGAAGGAGAGGGTGGGGGGGTTGAGAAACGTCAAGGACGTGGAGTAGAAGGTGGGTTGGTCGTGTGGTTATGGCGTTCAGCAAAGGCTGAGGTTACTGAGGAAGCCTAGCCCGCCACATTCCCGCCCTTTATATACGTCCTGCGAGTGCGCGGTGCTAGTGCTGGGTCGTCGACCCGGGTCGGGGCGATTTCATATGAAGAGACTTGGCGAGGGGAGTCGAGGCACCCGCATTCAATCGGGTTGCGTCAGCTTCGAAGCTTGGCTTCCCCCCGCCAAGCGCGAGAGTCTCTTGAATGACCGTGGGGCAGATACGCGGACAAAGGCAAAAAGACAAAGTATGTACAGCCAAGTCGTACAGCAAAAAGCGGGATTCTTGGAAAGCCTTGGAGCGACCACGAACGACTCCGCCGGTTGTGAGTGGTTCAGAATTCCGACTCGGTCCTTTGGATCGTCGGTTTCGTCATTGCTCCAAGCTCCGTAGCGTTCAGAGCGCATGAGAGACCGAAGTGTCGGAGCCATCTAAGACGAGATAGCGACGGAGTGACGTGCCCGCGCACCCAAGACAAGCTTGGATAAATGGGATGCCCAGAAAATGGGACAAGACGGTCTTGAAGACGAGGCAAGACGTGGTACTCCAACGGCGGATTGATGAAGCAGAGTGACGGAGCTGGGATTTACATAAGTTATGTTAGTCATGTCTAACGTGACAAGTTACCTCCCTTATGCTATTATAAACATTATTATTTTTACATTTAGTAAACCCTCGATAGCTCAGTTGGAAGAGCGCAAGACTGTAATCGGTTGCATTGTTATCTTGAGGCCACCGGATCGACGCCGGTTCGGGGGATTTGTTTTTACTTTAGGGGTATGTTTTTTTTTTCTTGTTATTGAATCACTGTGCGATGCGGGTTTCGGCCCACAAGTCATTGTAATGAACCCTCACACGCGGATGTCGCTCACTTGATAATTCCGACAAATTGCACAGAGAAATAATAGCAATGCAAGCAGTCTATGGAATACAATGTGGGTATGCTCAAGAATGATATCAAAAACAGGATTCGAATTGTTTTTCAAAACAAAAAAAGGAACGAAACGCCGAGACCAAGAGTCGACCAGAAGCCCCAGTCGCCATACGCGAACGACCGAGGAGAACCGAACAAATGACACAATAGAAATTAGACAAATGTCCCTCACCAAACACGATTCAAAACGAGAACGTCCCAGGTAGTCCATTCCTCCCACTCCAAGTCTGGCCGGCGACGGCGTTCCCGCTACTCCTGCTACTACTCCCGCTCGCCGTACTCTCCGCCCTCCCCTTCCTCTCAACGCGGTCCCACCTCGGCGTGCGCGGTGTCCCTAACAAAGTCTCCTCGCTTTTGCTCACCCGCGCTTTCGGACCGAACTCCCGCGCGGAGACCGGGGACAAGAGGCCCGTTTCCACCGTCAATGGCGGCTTTTGTACGAGCATTGTCGCGCTTGACGGGGTTTCCGGCTCCTGCATATACTGAGTAGCAGCAGAAGTGGAGGCACCCTGACCGTCTCTGGATGCCCGCCTAAAGTTCAGCGTCCTCGGCCCAGTGCCGAACACCATCGAACCCACGTCGGAGACGACGCTCCCAAAGCTCCTGATGTTGACCGAGGGCGGCGCTCTACTCTTCGCTTTCCCTTTGCTCTTCTCAGAGGCCACCGCCGTCACCGGGCTGACCTCCACCTCCGACATCTCCACGTCGCTCGCGAACGTGCCCGTCTCGCGCCCTATGCGCGCAAACTGCATCATGCTCTCCTCCTGCCTCCGCCGCCCGAGCCCGCCCGCCATGCGCATCCCGTTGTTCTGCAGGCGCTTCTGACGGACGGTGTACGTGGCGTCGACCTTGTGCGCCCCGTTGAGCGCCCCGGCGGACGGCTTCGATCCCGACGCGTTCGTCGCCATGCACTGGCGCCGCGTCTCGGGGGGCTTCATCCACCACACAGGCCGGACGGGCAGATCTTCGTCCCCGTCTGGGTTGCCGTCGTGGACCGGGTCAGGAACCCAACCGATGTCGCTCACACCCGGGGTCTCGGTCGTGAATACGGACACGGCGGGCGCCCGGGCGTAGGCTTCGCGCAGGTTGAGGATCATGCGTGCGCCCATGACGCAAGTGATGCCTACAGTGAAACCTTCAGGTACCTCGATATATTCGGGTGGAAGCAGTGCCCAGAGGAGAGTGGCCAGGAGATAGGCGGTAAAATTGCTGATGCATAAAGTCAGAACTGGTAAATTCAAGCTGATAGGAAAGTACGCACAAGGAAAAATACACGATACTGTCCCGTACGAGCACCCCAGAAAGCATGGCAGGACACCACCAATCCCCGTACTTTGCGAACTGGACGATGTGGCTGAAGCCCTTGTACGCCGCCAGCGCAAACATCACACTCTCAAACGTCATGATTGGTATCCAGAACGTGTAGAAGTAATCCGGGACATTGGTAGGGGTACAGATGCCGAGACTGGTTCCCGGTATCCGCGTTTCGGCTGTAAACGAACCGCACATGCATCAAATCGCTGCGCTTCCTCAACAGCGGGTAGTGGGATGACGCACCGGCCACGCCGTCAGTCGCAACCATCCCCAACACGACTCCTATCCCGACCGTTTCTAGAAACCAGAGCGCGCCGAGACCCATAACAAGCGTTCGTGAACGCTGAGATGGTGAACGAGGTGCGTGTTAATATGGAATTGAGGATCTGCTGTCGAGCGGCTCACCTCGTAAATGGCATAGAGGCGGTATTGCATAATCGCCTGCACGAGCAGGATCAGCAGAACAGACGTCAAGGCCTGTACTCGGGTATAAATATAGCCTTATTTGGAAAAAAATGATGAGGCTTCGGCACAAAGTCGGTGAAGTGGAAGTGCTCACAACTGAAATTGTCGAATAAAGAAAATAGTTTCTGTGAGCTTCTGTGCGTGTGCGGTCTTACGAGAGTGCTTACAACTGCCATTTAGAGTCAGCACTGAGCGTGATCATCAACGTATGAGAAAGGGCAATCACTCACGTCGTCAGAAATTGCATTGGACATGAACACTGTCACGCGCTGTCAATATGTGCCAAGTGGGGTAATCGCCGGGCGGTTGATCGCTGCTTACCTATCGCGTTCGCGCTATCACACGCGCATCAGCGAGCCGATCTGCTTCAGAGTGGGAAAAAAAAGAAGAAAAGGGTGCGTACAGGAGCATGGCCGTGCCGAGGTATCGGGTGGCAAGGAAGAGACACTTTGTCAGGCTCCATTTCTTTTTCCAGATGTATTGTATCTGCGAAACCCAGGGAGATTTTGGGCGGTGGCGGGGGGTTACGAAGGTCAATGCCTGAGGAGATGAAAGAGGAGAGCGGACGTGCCTCGTCGTTGAACGTGAGAACTGGGATGTGAGGGGTGAGCACGTGAGAGTGAAATAAATGCGGGACTGAATACTCACCGTGATCATAGAGTGCGGCAATTGATGCAGCGACTATCAGACAGAAAACATTGACGTAAGTGTGGGAGCCGTAACATGCATGGAGAGAGAGGCCACGGACGTTGGCAAAAGCGGACGATGTAAAGTCTGTACACCTCATTCGCAATGGTCGAGTCCATAGCCTCAATCGACACAGTCGCTCGTACGGAAGGACCCAGTGCTCGAGGCAATCTCTCCGACGGACGGATGTCCCCAAACGCGCACGGAAAACGGCGGACACACAGACGCGCGCGCGTGTACTGACGTCAGGCAAGCGGCGCGGGTCGGGCAGGCACCACTGGATGTCTCTCGCACGGTCGACGACTGCGGGCGGGCTAGAGCCTTGCAGCCGGCGGGACGGTATCAGGAAGTATGGGCGACGGGAAAGGGCGGGAGAGCGTTCCAGACAGAGAGAATACACGAGGGCTAGACTGGTGGTCGGTGTGTTATATATCACTTCTTTTTGGGAGGCAGATGCTGGGTCCGTAGTTCCTGTCTATCTGCGGGTGTCGGCAGCGACAGACGGAAAGAGAAAGAGTGGGCTGGTGGCCGTGAATGAGGGGAGAGATGAAGAGATTTTGAGGGAGAAGGTGTGGATGGAGAGTAGGAGGGCTGCCAAGGGGGGAAAGGAAATGACGGGTGCAGCTGTCTCGACTACGTCAAATTCGATGGGCGTCTCTCAGCCTCGCCGGACCGGCAGAACGGCAGAAACGGATTTCCGGCAGCATTCAACAGCCCGTGGGAACTTTTTTTGTTGCTCCCGCCGATCCTTTCCCTTGCCCGCCGCTAAGCAATCACCGGTCACCGTCCGCCCCTCCTCAGTCAACTCCCTCTCGTACCAATTCGCCAGTGCGTTATGAGCCTACGAATAGATTGTACGATCGAACCAATGGCCTCGGACTCTGCAGCATCTCCCTCTTCTAGAGTCTAAACTAGCTATTCGAGCAACCAATGGCTGTTAGCAAGCTGTTAGTCCCATCGGGAACGCGCACCTGGTCTGCGCGATCATCAGCCTGCTCCCCTGATTCCCCTCTTCCAAAATCTCCCACACCTGAGGAAGACGCCGCCCGCGGATTCTTTCCACCGATCTGCGGCAAACGCGACCCGCGCCACGGGTGAGCCGATCGGTCGCCCATCCGGCTATGTACCGCCTGCACCCCTCTGGGGGCCCGAGCGTTTCTCCGCGTTTGGGAACAGCGTACCATTCCCCGTCCCTTTTTGTTTGTTTGTTTGTCGCTCGTGCCTTTCAACGGCAAACTCTCTTCAGCGCTTCGCCTTATGTAGCTTTGAGGTAACTAACTCGTTTGAACTACGTAACGTCTGCTTTCTGATGCTGACACCACCACCTTAGCCTCACGGCGTTGATCGCAAAGTCCTCCCAGTTCCCTGTGGCGCGCTACAGATCTACTCCGGCTTGGTTTCCGATAACTCTGGCCTCGACGTTTCGCGCGGCTCGTGTGGGACAATTCACTAGATCTGGTGAAAGATCGGTGAGGGGAAACAACCTTCAAACCTGCCGTTTCGAGGAGTACGCCCACAGCGCAAGGCTGCCATGCGAGTGGTTAAAAGAGACGTCTATATTGTTTAGATGCATAAGTCAAGAAAATACAGTAAGCTACAATAACAAATTTAATGACTTGAAATTTAAGATAACCGAGAGGATGAGATTGACATGGTTCCAATAGTGAAAAAATGGCTACAGTGGCATAAGGCGTCTGCTTTTGCATATGTGGAGACCTGGCGATCCGACGGGCGAGGGTCCAAGAAAAAAGCGATTGCAAAGCAATTCGTCGGCAGGGGGGCTCGCTGAACGGTTCCGGAAAGGAGCAAACAAAACAAAAAAAAGTCGCTCCTCGGTTCTGGCTTCGTGACCTAGGCACGAGCGCGATGTCTTTTCCGTCGAGAGACCCCAGAGTCGATTAGGCTCCGCGGGTTCAATTGAAACGGGGTGTCATGACCGTTGCGGGCGTTGCGGGCGCTGCGGGCGTGTGGACTGCCTTGTGTGTGTGCGCTGGTGCGCCAAATTGGGGTGTACGCTGGCTGATCTCGCCCGAATAGTGATTCCGCGACGTCCGCGCAACCAAGGAATAAGGCGATGAGTCCTTGGCGCGTTGGCGGAGCGCTTGTCTCTTGTTTTGGAACCTGGACAAAAAGAAAAGAGAGAAACGACCCCACCCCACAAACGATCAGCCAGGAGGGAAAAAAGAAGAGACCAGTGAAGGCAGTAGACGCACCAGATCTGTACGCTCCGAGAGGTCATACCGAGCCGCGCTGCGAGAGCATCGCGCTCAGCGGTGGGCGGGTAACGACTCCGGTCGAAAGACTCGTTCAAAATCCGGAGCTGCCCCTCGTCCGCGCGTCTCCTCTTCTTCTTGGGCATCCAAGAGACGGGGTTCTGGTTCTGGCTCACGTCCGCCGTCGACGGCGTGGTGTCGAACGACACACTGGCCGTCTGCGCCGCGGGCGCGAGGTGGATGACGGTCGGTTGGCTCGTGTACGCTGTCAGCGGGTAGAAGGCACCGCTGTACTGCGAAGTATCATCCAGGTCGCCCCGACTCGCGCTATAGGTGCGGGGGGCGCCACTACTGTTGTAGGAAGATCGAGGGTAGACTTCCGTCGTAGTCGCACAACGGGGGCTTTGGTGCGTGTAAGGCGGTATGTCGGCTCCATAACGGTAATCCTGGTTACAACAAACCATGTAGGCTATATTTGCGCGATGAGACATTCAAATGAGTTTGTGAGATGTCGATGTGAAGCGAAGTCGGGAAGTGATGTTCACTGCAAGCGCTGAGTATGATGATGTTATAGTATAGGGTTCCGACGTGTGGTTTTAGTCTCTACTTGAACGCTCCTGCACCGCTTCACAAGCATGGCAACAGCACTAGCGCCAACTTGCACCAGCATGTCTCTTGTGTTATGTACAAATGTCAATTTGGCGACTGATACATGCGGCGCGTGCCCTCAATACTCACTATATTGGTTCACTGCCGAAACGCCCGTCGGAAGTTGTGCGATTCGAGAACAACGACCTGTGGCTGTGGGTGGATTCGAGCGGCCACTCCCGAGCGGCGAGAGTCGCCTTACTCGGGAGAACCGGCCCTTTGGACAAAAAGGAAGTGTGGCCACAATTGAGTTCGGACTGACGCACTTCTGGAGGGAGGAGGTAGGAGCTTGCTACTTACACGTGTCCGCATGGCTTCTAAGAGGTAATAGAACCCCTCCCATCCGGCTTGGAAGGAAGAGCCTTGGACGGATGCCTCTCCTGAGCGCGAGTAGATGACGAGGCAGCCGAAGACTCCTGATTATCTGGTCAGAGATAGCAAAATGAACCCGGTGCTGATTACGTCCTTGCTTCTTGCATCATCCCCATCCGGTCGCCCCGCGCCGAACATGAGTGCGCAACGACCTGGCGGCTCTGAGCGCCAAAACGCGGTGCGCGGAGGGTGCGTGCAGGCCAAGTCCCCTCGTGTTGCAAAGGAGTGTTTTCCATGCTCTGAGGGCACCAGCATGTGCCAGACACAGCAGCACCATCATTCATCAGGAATGAGATGGAACGTACGGTTCAACTGCTAGCCATTCTTCACCTGTGCAGAAGCGATGTGATCGCGAGAAAGTCGACGGAAAACGCTGAGCGGGCCGTTCTGCAGCGAAGGCTTGAGCTGGAGAATGAAAAGGGGTCGCACTGGTCTGTGTTCGATCGAACCTGATAAGAGTCATCTACTCTGCTTTTTCTTTTTGTCTCAGCAAGTGAACATTTGGAGAATCGCAAATAGCATACAGCGCAGGGGTCCGATGAGTCAACATTTAGTAAGGTACTCGTACTTCGCAAAACATGAAAGTGTAGGGTACAGCCCTCATAATAGACGGGTTTTCTTGACAGAAGAAAATGAGTACGTGGTATCTTGGGCCTGTTTGTAGTAGAGAATCCAGTTCGGAGTTGAGCAAAAGCGTCTATGCTTGCTGATTATCACTAGCCGGGACCACCAGTAGCACTCGTATTTTGGCCAGAGGACTTGTGGGTTTGGTATGTGAAAGCAAAAATCCTAAAAATCAGTAAGAGAAAGGATCAACCCTAGTTGACTTTGATGCAAGCTCATTTCATGTATTTGCTGTAGGTGATGCTATCCTCAAAATTTTGGATGCCGTGAAATTTTCAGAGGCGGTTCTGCTGTCCTCAATTGTGTTACAGACAATTCGGCGGCCACTTGACAAGACCAGGTTTTCCTGTATCGGCTCTCTCCTTTTTGAAGTGGGTTACAGGCATCATCGGTTCTCTTTTATAGCTCTGTTGTTTCACAAGCGCTGTGGTTTGGATGTTCATAGCACAGGATATGAAATAGGTGCGCGTTGTTGTCGTCGGAAGCGAGAAGGTTTCCAGACAATGATGAGTTTGGTGTCTCCAAGTCGTTTTAAATTGAAGCCTAAAAACCAGTGATGACGCTGCAGGCGCCCCTCGTTGGCTGATAGTCATCTGGTGGAACACCGAATCGTCAACGCTTCCTAATTATGCTGCAAGCCGCCGAGCTCTCTCAGCAGCCACGCCGATGTACCTGGACATCGACGAAGGGCTAAACAGGGGCGTGGCCAATCGGAGCCATCGGATATGGTGCTGCTACGAGTAAGAGCGCTGTAGGAGAAAGATCATGAGAGGAAAGCACACACAAATGGGTTCAAGCGGCGCGATTAGTCACGTCACAAGGCACCGAAATGCGTGTTTTTCCGAATCTTTGTCCTTCTTTTTTTTTATGGTTTTATACGTGAAAACACGATAAGTATCCATAGCGAGCGTCCTGAAAGCGGACTTGTGTTTCAAGTGCCAGCTGCCCTTGAGTCTGCTCTCCTGCTCCGTAAAATCGCCCCTGTTCCCTTGGACGGCAGCGAGGTAGCGATGCTCATTTCTCTCTGCATTGCCGTCGATCTCGACAAAATCCAGGCTCACGAGTCGAGTTGGCCCTCGGCGAGTCTACGGGGAAAACATACGGGAACCAGATTGCAACTTGGTCATGCTTACGTAATGTAAAGCGTCAACTCTTGCGAAACAATTCTTAAGCCCAGGTCACCGACCCACAGCTCTTCGAAGGCTGTGGATGGCTCTCTGGAAGGCATCGCAAGAGTCTAGGCGCAAATCCAAAGCACGTTCTCGAGGAAGTTGCCCTTTATCTTCGTGGAAACTGGCAACCGTGCGACTTGTGTCCTGCACAAGAGAGCTTGCGAGTTGTGAGAGTCTCGAGTTGGATGAATGTCGGTCGCTGTTGCCTTCGCTGCGTTCGATTGATCCGACGAGCCCTGCAGGCTTTTGATCAGAAGAGAACCCACAGCTGGCAGCTGGGTACAAGGGCATTGGATGTAGAGTTCTTGGAGTAAGAGTGGCGGCCGCAGCTTCGGCTGACAGGCGGGCCTGTGGACACCCTGAGAGTGCCCTTCGACACCTGTCACAGAGGTGACATACGCCTTTTTCAGGGAAGATTTGGACTCTCTCAATGTCGTTCTCCAGTTCCGAAAGGCCCCCCTAGAACGACGCGTCTTGCATTCGCGCTAGGTTTCTGGCTCTGTCGGCGAGGTTGGAAGATCATGCCTGAAATGGGTGGAAACCGGGGCTGTGGGTGAGGGCAAGGTCGAAGACGGAACCGGGGTGCGCAAATCACTGGCAGCGCCATCTGTCAGACTTTTGAAGGGCGCCGTGCTTCCCTTTCCCGCCGTCTACTGAGCGCTGGCTGGCAGATGCCCATGGAGAGAGCGCACGATCTACACGCCTTTCACATGCGCGTTTCGACGCCGGCTTCTCTGAACTCGCTGGGCTTATCATGACCGCAAAAAAACACCAACTTGTTCTCCGACCATACGTCACTTCTTAGGCCACAAAGCCCGGCCTCGCTGAGCTTTCTTCGCTCCCGCTGCCATGTCTGCGGAGCCGCCTGAAGAGCCGCAGGCTGAAAGGCCGCTCTCGACGCACTTTGCGGACATATTGACTTCAGGAGAGGTTGGATATACCAACGACTCCAAGCTTGAGGCCATAGACAAAACGAACGCGTACATCGAAGCTCTCGTTAAACAAGACCTCAGCGTTTGCAAAGAGTTCGCCTCGACTGCGGTCAACAACGAAAACGCGCGCAACCTCATCTTCCAGCTCAAAGGCCAAACAGCGCAAGATGTTATGGAATCCCTTATCAAGGTCAGTCCGCATACGTTCACTCCCCGGGTAGAGTTGCGCTCATCTTCGTTTATCTTGCAGTGGCTCGATGGGCATACCCAACCGTCTGAGCTCCGAGGCAAGGTGCTCCACATCTTGGTCAAATTGGCTTCTCAAAGCGGGCAGCTTCCTTCAAGCCTCTTCTTGCGCGACGTCCAGTACGAAAGGGACCCCACTAACAGGTCTGGTGGAATAGCGGATGTGCACAGGGGTCGACACGGAGGAGCCTCTGTCGCAGTGAAAGTTCTTCGCAAATTCGAGCATTCCAAACTCAGCGAACAACATGTGGTACGACTTGGTTCATCGGCTCGACATCTCGGCTTGCGCAACCCTGTTTTGACTAGCAATTAACATAGATGCTGTGTCGCGAGGCACTTATTTGGCGACAGTTACGGCATAAAAACGTACTACCCTTCCTTGGCCTTGTTCTAAAAGAAATGGGCGAAGTAAAGGAAGTCACAAAAGAACCCTCAAATAGCGCCTCCGAGGTCAAGGGCATGGTGGCACCATGGATGGAGCATGGTTCATTGAAAGCATATATGCAGGGGGAGGACTACGACCCTGAACGCGACCGCTACCGCATTGTAGGTGGTTGTTCCACCAGCTGTTCGACCAAAACTCAAGTATCTATTTGTACACGCTGTTCGTGCAGTTCAGGGAAGTAAGCGAAGGTCTTGAATACCTCCACTCGCAGAAAATAGCCCACAGCGACCTCAAGGCTGTACGTAGCAAACAATTCTTATCAAGACATACGCTCTCATCATGAAGCCAGGCAAACATTCTTATTGATAAATCTCGTCGAGCGTATCTTGCCGACTTCGGATTGTCGCTCTTAACAGAAGCGTTCACCGGGAACACGATCGCTTCGAACCGGGAAAATGGGGGTACCATTGCTTGGATGGCGCCTGAACGAATCCAGGCCCAACTTGGGACGCTTCCGATTCTGCCTAGTGACGTTTACTCGCTGGGGCTGCTATCCGTGATGGTATGTCGGATGCAATTGATTGGACATAGAAACAGCTGACTGTGGCTAGATGTATACTAAACGCGAACCTTACGAAGCGTATCCGCTTGCGACATTCTTCAAGTCAGTGATTGAAAAACCGGCTCGTCCACAAGACATGGGCGACGCGCTTTGGGAGCTGACAGAACGCTGCTGGGCGACATCTCCTGAAGAACGTCCGAAGATGAAGGAGGTGATATTCACACTCGACTCGATTAATAATCCGAAGTCGCGAAGAAGTCCAAAAGATGGTGTAAAAGTTACCAGTTCCGCTGATGCGCAGCCAACCAGCCAGGGGCACTCTCTAGTCGAACCTGCGCCTGCGTACCAGCCTGAACTGGGTAGTTCCACGTCAGACGATGTTGGTAGAAGTCCTATAGGACCCGGAGTCACGTCACAAGAAGAGGAAGGCAAGGGTGAAAACTTAGAAGATCTGCGTAAACCAACGCCGCCACCTGAAGGTACTGCGCTCTGATTTTTTCTCCTACAAGTCGCTTAAAACATTTTCGTGGTATGGTATAGCTCCAGCGACTCACAATTCTCGGGCTCCAACTCCATCACTTCCAGAACATCCTCCACAGCTCAGTGACAATACTAAAGGCGACACTCCTGCTGAACCGCAAAAGCCCATTGCTCCGGTGGTCCAAGCACCCTACAGCCAACCAGCTCAAGACTCAATAAAGAATGGGAGTAAAACGAATCTGCCGTCACCAGGAGGGGCGCAGATAGCTGATCCGCTTAGATCTGAGATAATCAACGCCGAACCTTCGACGAACAAACACGACACACATGCTGTGGATGACAGCCATGCAGATATACAATCCGAAGCATCACCACCAGCCAATGTGGGAAACACTCCTGGTTCGTCTGTTGAGAAGCACAAAGTGAAAGGTCAATCTGTCTAATTACCTTCTCGCATGTGTCCATGCATTTGTGCTGTATTGTCTTTGTCATTTTTAGTATTTGGTTCACAACAAGATGAAGTACAACAAGCTGCAGCTGACAGTACTCGACTCCCTGGTTCTAAGGAGGTGTCTCAACATCAAGCACGAGTATCCCATACCAATAATGGGAACAGCAAACCTGTAGGATCTAGACAATCACAACATTCAACGAGAGGTAGGTAATAGTCCTGATTCGAACATGTCAATACCTTCTCAACGTTAGACACAGAGGACGGTCATCCTGATCAAGAACCACAACGCGTTAGAACACCTAGTATTATAGTTTGCTCGATACCATGGTGGAAACGCCTACTGTGCTGTTGCTAATAATTGAACATACACCAGGGCATGATACAACAACCAGTCTTTTCTCTACTTTTCTTGTCGTTTACATCAAGTATGAAAATTTATGCATATCTTAGTCCCTCTTATGAATTATGATTGTAATTTTACCAACTAAGGACCGCAAAGCTGAACAAGCCAACACGCTCATGATAGAAGGAAGAGCAAAGTTTGCACAAAGGGAGCTGAAACAGGCACCTATCAGGCTTGTGTTATAGTCGATATATATATATTATAGAGTTTCATTAAATAACCATAGCCGTTACAGTTTTCAAGTCCAGTATGTCAATTGCTGACAGTTCTCCTAACCTATTTGATATAAATATAGCTGGCAGCAGCTATTTAAAACTATGTGCAGGACTGTTTATAACTATGAGTACCTTTTTATGATGATCTGGAAATCATATTATCATCACTTGTTTAGAATAGTTACATGACTACTGATTTAAGAAGCAGATTTCCAGTCCAAGATAAGTAAACGCCAACAAAATAATTACCACAGTACCGGACATTACTTCTGGCCAAGGCGTACGAGCTTCCAGTGCATGCGAGGGCCTGACTTCTGATACCACAACTGCACAGGCTCATTGCGGACCTTTTCTTGGGTTCGTATGTTCAAGCTGCTAAACTTAAGATGTTTTAGACCAGCATATATATCCTTGTTGGGCCAACCGAGTCTATGAAAGTCGCCCCTATATTAGTAATAGCCAGGCGATGAGAGAGTAAGCACATACCGATATTCATCAGCCTTTCCAGTCGAAAGCACCCTCCAGCCTACTTTGCTCTCACAAGTCATAAGGTGTACTTCTTCTTCCGAGCCCGCCTGAACCGAAAGATATAGTCTGTTCTCCTCGCTTTGAATTGAGCATCCTGAGTTGTTGGGTAACGGTTCGATTGACCACTAAAGCAGAATACTGTCAGTCTTCACAATTATCCTTTGAAGAATAGATTGTGAGTAATTACTCTCTGGCTTGCGCAACTATCGAGCGGTTTCTGAACAGTAATGTGGTTATCGCCATCGGCGCGAAGATGCATAGCCAAACCAGACTAACGTTGCAAGGTTAGCTTAGGTGCACATGTTTCGGTTTGATCGGTTTACCTCTGTATTTATGATTTGATAAATACCCGGCTCTATAACTATTCCGGTTTGAAGAGCCACCACCATTGATGGCGGAGTATGGGGCCGCCGGACTGGCGAAGACTCTCGAGAAGTGTCCCTAGACGAGCTAGTAGCGCGTCCGTTGTTCAGCACTCTTGCTACGTCCGGGTTGACGATACGGGGCTGCCGCCTTTGCGGGAGAGGCACTTCAGTAGTACCATCATTGGAATCTCCAACTCCCATATACAGCTCCCGTGTTCGTTCTACCCCTTGAGAGGACTGGTGGGAAGTAACTGCTTGAATTTCGCGGGCGGCTGACAACAGTTGGCCATTAGGGGATCGCAGGGGCGAATGAACATTGCCATTTGGCCGATCAGCATGTTCCGGAGCTGAAGGACGCGATGTACAGTCTGAAGGGTTCACGGCTCCCCGTTTTTCGCGTTCACAAACACGACCAACTGCTAAGTGGTGAACATTTTTCAAAAACACCCATAGTAGGAAGGATAACTCACTCGACAGAGCCAGAACGTCAAGATCGGGCATTTTTTGAGAAATGATGCTCGCAACGTTATCAGAAGGCTGCTTAGCCTACGAGGCAGTTCTGTCATTTCATTTATAAAATAGGCTTCAAGTGAGAAGACATACCCTTATCACATCAGGAAGGTCTTCGTCAGTGGCCACAACGATGTCACAAGTCGAATTCTGAAACTTCTTTAGATTGGGCTAAACTGGCTGATGATTCATTCAGCTTACCTGAAGGCCATAATCTAACAGATCGTCCAGAGGATGCTCCTAGAGTGCGAGTCAAGGCTTGATTACTATACGAGAAATATGCACTTACAAAACGAGCTCGAGATCGGTTAGGTCTACTGGTGTTGTCCAAACCAGGGGTGTTTGTGAATCTCCTCTTGGCTTTCCAAACTTTAATAAATATGGTCTGGTCTTTGACTAGGTTGTCATCCCCGGTGGGCCCATCGTGCCGAGCAGGACTGGAGCGACATTGCGCAGGGTCAACGCCTGCCCAAGAGCCCGGCGGATCTCTCGAAGC
>JAZHGK010006036.1:0-17968 GCA_037855215.1 Waitea zeae
CCCCCCCCCCTTTTCTCTCATCTTTTTATCAGTCACTCATTCCTCGGACGTTCAGGCCCACGCCCCGTCAGCGCGCTCAGACCCTTCTCCCGCGGTCGACAGGCGCGCACGCCCCGTCTCCCGCGCTTGGCGCTCAGCGCCCCTCCGCTGGGTTCCTCGCGCCCCCACCCGCGTCGGCCGCGCACCACCAGACCCCCACCCGCCTCGCGCGCTCGCTCTCCTCCAGCGCACTCGCGTAAAGGGCGCATGCAGCACCCACAAACAAAAACAGGCTTCCGTCTTTCGGATAATTGAAGACGACGCCCGCGGTTGTGTACAATATCTCTCCATACCCCTTCCTTCCCACAAACGGGGAATCCCAATACCCTCTCTCTCGCTCACGGCCGCTATCATCAAAGCCGTCTTTCTTTGGCCTGCTCGACGCGCTGGATCGTGAGAGAGGCGCTCTCTACATGCTTTTCTTTTACTACCTTGTAATCACTTTAGCTTTCCGCGCCCCATTTCCTCCTATCATTATGCGCATATGTACATCCACGATAATACCCTCCCTCTCCCTCATCTCTCATCAATCAAAGGACACTTTCCTTTCTCACTCTCCTGCTCTTATTCTCAACTTACCACACTGTAATCATTTCTTTGATACGTCAACCAGCAATCAATTACTTTTTTTTTTTACCTCGTGGCCATCCTCAAAGTCGTCGTGCTGCGCGTGCTGAAACGTCTTCCCGTGCGTCGCGAGGCGGACTGTGGGCGCACAGGGGCAAACTTCACTTTGGCGGGCCAAGTCTCCGTACTGGAGTCAAATCAAAACACACGTAGCTGGCCCTGGGCCCTCGTCCGGCAATTGGCATCCGACCGGCAACATTGGTAAGCATGCTCGTCTTTCGCGTCTATAACAATTAGCGGAATTGACTATCGGGGACTCTTACGTTTCAAGCGTGCCAAACCTTACCAAAAGGGAAGGCGAGAAACCCTTTGCACCAGACGAGGGTCTGGTTATCGATAAATATGTCCTGGCCCCTTGGGTTCTGTCCCCATCTGCCACAAATCGGAACTTGGGGCGTACTAGGGAGAAACGCTGGCGAAAATGGTTTTACAGTTGTGGAGCCATTGTGGACGTGGAGCACGAAAAAAAAGAAAAAGAAAGGGAGCGACATATCCAGTTGGAGTCGCGATAGCGAAAGCAACCCAAGCGAAATGACTTTTTCCCTGCTCGTTGCGAACCCCGGCCCGGCCCTTCGGTACCCTCCCGGTTCCGCCCCTGGGGACACCAGCTCCCGACCTGCTCCCGCGATCATCGCGCTTCAGCCGGAGAGACAGCCGACGGTGACTGTCTTCGACACGCGGCACTGGCGACAACCCAAAGCCAAAACCGTTCTGCCCGACCCATCACCAACGGTTCCGGCGGGTGCCCGGTGTTGCCGTTGCGACTGTACCTAGTCCCACTCTCACCGGTACCTTGGTAGAATCGGCGAACTTGAGGCGGTAAATTTATATCTTCTGTGGCCCGGCAAGTCGTCTCAGCAAGTATCGCAGCCAGCGGGTGCCTCGTTCGACTCCCCCTCGTGTTTTGGCAGACACGCAACCTAGGGCTCTTAGGCTACCGCCACGCGGCATCGTGTTGAGAGGGACGTCGCCGTTTCGTAGTTCATCTTCGGAAAATTAGGGCCTTGAAGCAGCTAGCGTACTTCCTAATCCCCTGGACATGGTAATCGCACGGGCCGCCAGGCGTATAAGTATCAGTGTCACAAGCCCTTTGCCACTGCGAATGACGCGTGGGACACATGGGCGTCCATGCCTCTACGTAAGCAGAAGACTCTTACCGCGCACTTTTCCCGCTTTCACTCGCTATCGTTCCAACATTGAGTTTTCAATCTTGGCTTTGGTAGTCGACACACGGCGAAATACCGGGAAAATTCTCCGCATTCAGTCTAACGAAACCATAACCCCGAGCATCTCCCGAATCATGGCCTTCATGCCTGCCCAGTAGCCTCTCTATCTCTGCCTTGGCCTATAAAACTGCGTCCTCGAAAGCCACTCTCAGTTTCATTGTGCAATCTTTGCGCGCTTCCCTTTTTCTCCCTCCGCACAGAGGCCATGGCAGCGACAGCGACCGCCATCGAGCTCACCGAGCGCCGCCCGCCGGCTACCTCGACCCACCCCAGCTCTTCTAGCTCCAGCAGGAGCAAGCATCCCTCCGTCCTCGTCGTCGCCGACTCGTCTCAGGGAATGGGCGAGGCGGGCCCCAGCTCGGGCGAACAGCCCGACCCGGGCGACTTGCTATCGTCGACATCGAAGGCGAAGGACTGGGTACACTTTGTTTCGCTGTGCTTGCCGCTGTTCTCTGCCGGTGAGCTGAAATGCCCTGCATTCTCCCGTTGAAGCAAGCTCACTCGCTATTGCCAGGATATCATGACAATGCGATGGGCCCGATGCTGCCGCGTGTGCAAGAGGCGTATGGGGTCAGTCCTACTAGTATTCTGGAACCCCACAGTCTGCCCTTATGCTAATATATGCTCTTCAGCTTCGATATCTTTTGGTGTCGCTGATATTCGTGTTTATTTCAACTGTTGGTTTGGTCGCACTTTTCTTGGAAATTCAATGTCAATTGACCGTCGTCTTCAACTAGGGTTTCGTCATCGGTGCATTCTCGAATATCTTTCTCAACGCGCGCTACTCTTTTGGAAAGGTCAGCTTTCACGCTCGCTTTTTCTCGAGTCTATGAGTGTATATTAAATATTTTATACTTACACAGATTATCTTCGGCGCCTCACTTTGCCAGATCCTTGGGCATGCTATTCAAGTCGGCGGGCCTCCTTTCCCAGCCTTTGTAGTTGGTGGATTCATCAATGGCTTTGGTATTTCGATCTAGGTCTGTTCTAGCCTCTTTTATTCAAATTTTTGTCCCCCTTTCACTTCAGTGGTGCTAACTCGCCTGGCGTCAGGATGCGCAAGCAAATGGCTATATCGCCGCCCAGCACAAACTCGGCGCGACAAAGATGGGCATTCTGCACGCTGCCTACGGATTTGGCTGCTTCGTATCCCCGCTCGTGAGCACCCAGTTCTCCCGCATGCCAGGAAGCTGGCACTTCTTCTACTTTACGGGCCTCGCCCTTGCGATTGTCAACTCGGTCAACCTCGCCGTCGTGTTCCGATTCCGGACCCAGGCGGGTGTGTGTTTTCTCTAAGATATTTACCAAGATATGTCCCTGTGTACTGAAATTCTGGACAGAGTGCTTAAAGGAAATCGGTGAGCATGGTATCTCTGAGCTACCCGCAGACGCGCAAGATAGGGGAAGCCACTTCAAGCAGATCATGCGCTACCGCGGCGTGCATCTCCTCGCAGCATTCATCTTTGTCTACCTCGGCATCTGCGCATCTCTCGGCGGTTGGATGGTCACATTCATCATCAGTGAACGCGGCGGTGGTGCCAACTCTGGTATGCGTCAAAATAAATTATGACAACGGGTGCTAATATCCTAAGCATAGGTTATGTTAGCGGTGGCATTGCAGGTGGTCTTGTTCTCGGACGCTTGTTGCTCATATGGGTCAATCATAAGCTCGGCGAACGTTTGGCAGTATACGTATACGCGGGGTTTATCATTGCGTAAGCTGTTGAGTAATATGCCTACTCAACTGCGCCAACTCACAGTCACCTAGGCTCGAAATCATCTTGTGGCGTGTACATTCCCTTGTTGGGAACGCCATTGCTGCAGGGCTCATTGGGTTCTTTTTAGGCTAGTTTTTCTCCAACTGTCATACATCCGTGTCTTGCAACTCACGTATGGGCTTCCAACAGGGCCCATGTACGCTATTGCTATTATGTATGCAAACCGCGTGCTCCCACCATGGCTGGTAACCAGTGCCGTCGGCTGGATCTCCGGTATTGGGGTGTCAGGTTCAGCTATCATGCCATTTGTGGCAGGAGCGATAGCAGACAAGACTGGGTTCAACAGTTTGATGCCACTGTGTGTACACAGTATTTCAGATTGTTTGAAAAGTAACTTACGTTGAGTCACTGCAGGCTATTGACATTATCTGTGTTGCTTGTTATTGTGTGGTACTGTGTACCAACCCCCAAGCCTGCTGTGCTGCCAGCAGCTGGAGACCATGCTACCCAATAGATGGGGGGAGGCTATTGTAAGTAGCGATTACGGTCACCTCATGTTTCCTTGTCCCTTCCGCTTTGGGCTAAAGCCCCTATTTCGTACTTATGACTTGTTCGTTCTACGTTCTTCTGTATTTGCTGACGCGTCTGTTCCACTGTCTTCGTTCCTATTCCGTATACGCGTATGCATGTCTTATTATGGCAGCAGGGGGACTCGATTACGCAGTAGAAATGACTGGCTTGGAATCATGCATTCGTTAGGGCTCCTTTGAATCAGAGCATTACCCACTTCTATTCGACAGACCCTCTCTTCTCCCTTACCCGTGTCCCGCTTCCAGGCTTAGCGTCTGCAATCACGACATATTTTGGAGTTCTACTCTTGATTTCTACTCTCGCCGACTATATCACCACTCTACTCACCTCAAACAACCACACGGATCTCCTAGGGCAAATCATCCTTCGTTAATCCATCCATCGACTCGGCTACCTCAACATCAATATCTCAATCTATCATCGACATCAGGGATAGTTCGTCCAATTGAGTAGGCCCCGTCCAAGAGTATATACTTGGAAAGGAGCTAAGCCTGGAAGCGGGACACGCAGGGGATACGGGTAAGGGAGAAGGGAGGGTCTGTCGAATAGAAGTGGGTAATGCTCTGATTCAAAGGAGTCCTATCGAATGCATGCTTAGGACCTGCTCGGCAACCTTGCTAACGGTAGCAAGGACCAGTAAGCAAGGGATTTTCTGCGGAGGGAAAAGAGCGGTAGCAAGACTTTCCTTGCTACCGGTGGCTACGCTGCCGCTCTTTTTCTCTGCCAAAAATCCATTGCTACCGGTCCTTGCTGCCGTTAGCAGGTTGCCGAACAGGGCCTAAGCTACAAGCCAGTCCATTGTACTACGTAGTCGAGTTGCCCTATTGCCACGATAATACACGCATACGCATGCACGGAATAGGAACGAGGACAGCGGAACAGACACGTCAGCGAATGTGTGCGTAGCCCATACACATAACCTGTAACCCATAATGAGTAACCCACAACCCACAATTCACAACTCAGAGCCTGTAGCACATACATAGTAGGCCCCTCTGGCATGTGGCCTTTCATGTTTTCCGCCGTGCCAACAAAACAATCCATTGAGTGGAGCCAAATTTGACTATGTAGACCCTTGGCAGATTGCTGGCAACGGTACTGACATGCACTTCATTTTACACTGATGGTTTGCAAGCAAAGCAAAAGAAAAAAACAAAAGAAAAAAAAGAAAGAGAAAGTAGGAATGTTGGGACACTCGGTGACGGCTGCTCATTTGCAAGCCGTGCACAGGTGTGGGACTTGGCCGGGGTCCGTGACGGCTCCGTCCGGGGGATTTGACGTAATCTGTGCTGGGCCGGGACGCGATTGAGACACGTGATGTGCTATTCCGTTGATTGCCTTCCTTCGTTGACCGCCCAAACCACGGCCACGCGCTCTTCTCTGAAAACGCTCACTCCGTCTCACTTTCTTCCCCATCCCTTTTTCCTCTCTCTCCCCTTTCTCTCTCTCTCTCTCTCCCTCTCACTCCTCTGTCCACTCCCCGGCTACCCACTCATCCGCGCCATGCCTCGCAAAGCCGCTGCCTCTGCCACTGACGGTGAGCCCGCACCTGAGCCCCGCCGCTCGTCGCGCATCAAGGACCAGCCCAAGGCCGAGCCCGCACCCCCAAAACCGAAAAAGGCTCCCGCCAAGCCGCGCGCGCCTCGCTCCAAGAAGGGGGCCGAGGCCGACGCTTCGCCTTCGGAGGACAAGGCTGAGGACGCAGCGCCCGCCGAGTCCACCGACGCCGCTCCTGACGCCGCTCCCGTCGCCGAAACGGAGAAGGAGGCCGAAGAGCCAGCATCGGCCGCGGACGCCCCTACCGACGCCCCTGCTGAAACCGCCGCCACTACTGACGCCAAACCGAAGAGCACCAAGGGGCGCAAGCGCAAGTCTGACGACGAGACGACTGAGGAGCCCCCTGCGAAGAAGGTGCGAATCGCCCTTTCGTCGTCCGATCTCTTCCGATGCTTATCGTCTTCCCCAGTCCAAGCCCGCGAGCAAGGCGGCTGCGAAGCCCGCGTCGAAGGCCGCGGCTAGCTCTACCACCAAGCCCGCAAGCAAGGCTGCCGCTTCGTCTTCCAAGCCCGCCTCCAAGGCTGCGACGACCACTTCATCGAAGCCTGCTTCAAAGGCAGCCAAGCCAGCATCAAAGGCCGAATCTGCTAAACCTGCGTCTCGCGCCGCATCAAATAAGCCGGCTTCGCGCGCAAGTTCGAAAATGCCCGCGTCCAAGGTTTGTCACTGCGCGAACTGTGCTATGACAGCTTGAATTAACACTTTTTACTAGGTTGGCGCGGACAAGCCTGCTGAGAATGGGTCTGCTCCAGAGACGATTGCCGAAGAGGCTGAACCTGCCGAACAGCCAGCTGCTTCGACAGTTCCTGCTATTGAAGGACAGTAGACATGCGTGATAGGCGAGCTTCTTTCACCTTAGTTTGTATGTAGCAACTCTAATAATGGTTATACTATAGATTGCCACAAGGTGCTCTTGCGGATTAGCGCTTCGAAAGGAAAGCTTACATCGAGCTAGCTCTTGTATCTACTTTATCTACTGCACTCTACGTACAGGATTCGGTCTCTTTTCTTATTCTCTGCGACGCCTTTTTTTTTTCTCTCTTGCTTTCTTTCATGTACATAGGTGCTTGTGGCTATGTATATCTTCAATGTGTATTGCTCGCGTCTTTTACCTGCTCGTAATCGCTCGGTGGTAATTGTGAAATTCTCCACGTGAATCAGGAACTCGAAATCGCGTGCACACTAATACCGTTTGGCGAGGATGATGTGTACCTTACTTGTTCCAACAACGTGCATGTGAGTAGCATGATGAGAAGCTTCGTGGCGTTGGGCTATTCGTCTATGCGACTTGCCCTCTGTCAATTCCGAAGCACCGACATCGGTATAACTACCACCACTACCACCTAAGCTTCCCCTTTGTCGCATGCGTGTATTGCTACTGCCTGCTCGTCTCCAATGATGACCACTCCATCTTCACCCCTCTACTCGCCCTCGGCGTCCTCATCAGCCGTCACAATCCCGACGCCAGGCAAATCCATCCTCAAACGACCCCCGCAGCAGCAACAGGGATTCTTCAACCTCGCACGCTTCTCCAAGTACCTCCCCAGCCAGCAGGCCGGCAGCGCGAGCAATCCTGGGGAGGGTGAGACCGACGAGCGACGCGCGCTCAAGCGGGCGCACTTCATCCTCCCCCAGATGACCACAGTCTACCCGATCTCGTCCTCGAACCCGCCGTCGATGCCCGGCCTCCGAGACGAGAAAGCGGCGGTGGAGCAGAAGGAGGCGGAGAGGCGGCGGCGGATTGTGAGGGCGAACTCTATGAGTGCGGCGGACGTGGTCGGCGAGGAGAGCTATTGGTCGATGGATAAGGTTGAGAGCTTTTATCGCGAGTGTTGCGAAGGCCGGGAGGAGTTCCCCCACCCGCCCATCTCTGCCGCGTTGAAGGTGTGTCGGTAAACACTCGGCTCGCCCGCTTACAGCATGCTCATCGTCATCCGCCCGAGTAGAAGGCTGCGGACGCAAACCCTCGCGCCGTCGACTTCTCGGGCATCCAAATCACTGTTGCTTCCGCCGCCATCCTGTCCGACGTGCTGGCCATCGAATGGGGTCTTCGCAAAGTCGTCTTCAAGGAGTGCGACCTCGATGAGGCGGTGTGTGCTCGCGCGTCTTAAATTTTGAGCTGGGCTCAGGCTCACGCAAACGAACTCCCAGATTCTCAAACCCCTCCTCCACGCATTGCTCATTCCTGACTCTTTGCATTTTCTCTCGGTCTCATCCAACAGACGGTTGAAGACTCCTGCCTTTCGCCTCATCGGCGCTTACCTCGGCAAGGTGTGCGCACTATGCTCCCCCCATTTGTTTCTCTGCAACAAGCGCTGCTCACATTTGATTTGATTGCTTGCTCCAGACGAAAAGCTTGCAGTTTCTTGACATCAGTCAGAACCCGCTCGAGAAAAAGGCTGTCGAGTACATTGCAGGTGCGCTCACTCCGGCGCCGAATCCCGGCCTTGAATCGCTCAAACTGGACGACTGTGCGCTCAAGCCTGCCGCCCTCGAGGTGCTAGGTTCGTATCTTCAAACCACAATTGTCTTTGTCTTTCATCACTTTCTAATTTATGTCTATGCTAACAGCGCATGCCGTCCGGACCTCCTCTCTGAAAAACATCTCGCTTCGACATAACCGCATTGGTGCGACAGGCACCGTCGCACTTGCTCTCATGATCCGCGACTATCCAGACTTTATCCCTTCCAGCAACTCGCCTCTGGCTCCTCCTTCACCGATCCCATCGGCAAACTCTTCCGCCGCGCCGTCGCCTCAGTTGGGGACAGCCTCACTGCCGGCAAGCCCGGTTACGACCAGCTCCGCGGCCAGTCTGTCCAACGTTGCGGCGTCACTCCATAGTCCTGCCACACGCCTTCCGCCGCCTCGGCACGGGCCAATCTTACCACCACCGCAACATCCATCCACTGCCGTGCAGACGACATACACGCCGTACGTTCCTCGCGCCAAGCGTCTCGCCGCAGCACGCGCGGAGGCGGCAGCTGGCGCTCCTTTGGGCGTAGACGGAAAGCCGGTGCCGACCATTTCTTCGTCAGCCCAAGGCGGTGTGACGGCTAGACATGCTTCGCCTGTCACACAGAGCTCACCAGCGTTGAACGCCCGGTCAAGCAGTATTGAGCAAGGCCCTAGCGCGGCGTTATTGGATAAAGTACGAGCATTGGACGCGTTACCGAGGCTAGGAGCGTTGAGGACTCTGGATCTGAAGGGAAACGACATCCGGGTAGGTTCACGAGAAACATTTTTTGACTGCTCATCGATGCTCACGAACGATTAGGGAGGTATTACGTATATTGCACAGGTCTTGAAGAGAAACCGAACACTCAAAGTTCTGAATCTGAGCGAGAACAAGCTGGATGTCCAAGGCCTAGTTTCCATCGCGGAGGCTCTCGTACGTTTTTTTGACGTATGCACCTACTAGCCAGACGCTGACCGTATCTAGAAATATAACTCCTGTCTAGAGACGCTCGATCTTAGTCGCAATCCTTGTTGTGGTCCCAGTCTCGATGGAGTACGTACCTATCTCCGCAATTTGTCTCTCTTGTCTGATTGAGCTGTATAGATCGTCTGCTTGCGAACAGCGTTTACGCTCAACACCGCACTGAAACAACTGTTCCTCGCGAACACAGGCCTTACGTCTGCTGGTGCAATCGCACTTGCGGAATTCCTTCCCGAAAGTTCGTCGTTGCTTGCCCTCGGTTTGACCGACAACCAGTTGGACATAGCCGGCATAATGGCGCTCTCGAGTGGGTTGAAGGCAAACCATGTAATGCGTGTGCTTGATTTGAGCATCCCACCGGGAGACGAAGATCTGGCTCGGTATGTGCTTTCCTGTAGGCACTTCACTTTTTTACTGACTCAACATAGTGTCTGTCGTGACATCTTCAACACATGCGTACGGAACACTCAAGAGGCAGAACAGTTACACCACGCGGAAACAGGCGACAGTAAAACAGGTCCCGATCGTAAAGCGGTATGGGGCATGATAGAGAAAAGCCAGCTAGCAAAAAGGATACGACAAGATGAGGCGAAGAAAGTAAGCTATAATTTTGCGTCGGTTGAGTTGTTTTCCAACTAAATTGCTGTAGAACGCGCAGGACGTTCCATCACAAGCTCATGCTTGCATAGCAGAAATGGAGGGTGTCTTGTCCGCTGCTCCACGAGGCGAAGAACCTCGGCCTTTGGAGGACACCAATCCCGATCTCGCAAAGAAGGCTACTGGACTCAATCATGCTCTCGCTGCGCTGATACAGAAAGCGAGCGATCCGACACGGCTTGAAGAACTTCTCGTACTTAATGACACGCTCACCGATCTTCTTGCTGGCCGTTACACACCCAAGTCTAAGCCTGTTGGCCTTGGATTGGCCATTTCCAACACTAATGGCCATCGTTCCACAAACGGGTCACAATACTTGGAGCCACCTTCCGACAGCGACACTGGAGAAGAGGACGAGCCTACTACTCCTCGAGTGGACAAGGGTAAGGCTCGTGCCGAGCCCGAGCCTGAAGTACACGAGAAAGTTCTCTCGCCAACCATAGCGTTGGAGTCTGAGGATGAGGAAGAAAGAGCGAGGTTGGCGGAGCTAGGCATTCCTCCAGAAGAGGACGAGGATGCGCCAACCGCGTTGGACCAATCCAGAAGCTGGGTTGCAGAGGAAGGCGAGGTATTCCGAAAAGGACAAATTTTGCTCACGGAGGAGGAAATGGAGGGCGACTATGCCGGCGAAGAACTCCGTGTTGAGGTTTGGTGATCTATGCTCATGGCTTTAGTTTGTTGCTGAATGACAAGTTGTAGTTGCTCGAGGCTGAAGTCGAACGGCCGCCACCACGAACGGTCCTCGACGACTTCGGCACGATGGAAGTTGACCCGCTCATGGAGCCGCCACCAACTCCTACTCCAACAGTGCAAGAGCCGACTCGACCACCACCACGTCCGTATATACCAAGACGGCGGTCTTCGCAGGCCTCGCTCAACTCCGTGTCGTCGACGGGTTCTGCAACAAGTAAAGAAGGATCGATCAAGAGTCCGACGACCCCAACACCCCCATCTCTACTTGCAAGGCCTTTGTTGGCGTTGAAGACATCTGTATCACCGCAGACGTCCGCTCCATCTTCGCCCCATACTGGGTCGTAAAATCTTTATTGAGATCGGTCTATCTTGAAATTCGACTGGGGAGGCTGTTTGCTGGTCATCTGGAGGTTTTCACTAATAGCTATTTAAAGGAAAGGAACCAGTACAATAAACTTTTGAATCAATATTATGGACTATTGGGCCTGGCTGCTCGCCAAAAAAACTCGGTGTATTAGTTTGTGTGATTGATTTGATTTGAACTTGAGGCCCTGAAGGGGCGAATGGACCCACATAACAGCGCGAGTATCCGAAGCCAGCGCTGTTCAACAACCTTGCCTCACATTCACCATGCCACGCAAAGCCGCAACCCCCACTGACGCTGACGCTGCGCCTCGGCGCTCGGGTCGCATTGCTGCTATTCCTCAGACAGTTAAGGAAACAGTGAAGAAAGCTGCACCCAAGAAAAAGCGTTCAGCTGACGAGGTAGGAGAAGGGGAGAGCTCAGTCAAGAAGGTGCGTCTGTCGCGTGGAATATGTGGAAACGCAATTAACCTTGTCAACGTTCTTTTTACTGGGTTGGTACCGCCTTGCTCAATTATTCTGTATTACAAAGACGAAAACGGACGATGCCACAGATGCTACGGATGTCACAATGGCTGACAGCACGAACGCCCAACCCGCACCTGAAGCCGAACCTCAGACCGCTACGGCTGAAACCGCTGAGGAATCAACCACTGCTGCTGAAGGGGTCGCTGCACCTGCTAAGGATGATGCCGAGTTGAACCCTGCCGCGGCTAAACTGGATCCCATCGACATTGGTGGCACGCTTCCGTCGTTTACACTCAAGAACGAGAAAGACGAGGACGTCGACGTCTCTACACTTACGGCCGAGAAAGGACTTGTTTTGTTCCTCGTGCCAAAGGCAGATACACGTAAGTCTATTGTACAGCCAGGATTGTACTCCTTACTGATACCTCTACAGCTGGTTGCACGACACAAGCATGTGGTTTCCGCGACATTTACCCAGACTTTACCACCCTCAACTACGAGGTGTACTGCCTGAGTGCGGATACGCCGTCGGCACAAACCAAGTGGCAAACTAAGGTACTTGTTAATTATGCGTTTTTACTCGGAATGATTTGATTGTAACGATTGTTACAGAAAGAGCTTCCGTATCCTCTGCTTTCCGATAAGAAACGCGTCTTGATCGCTGCCCTTGGAGCTGCAGAAGGTGGCAAGACAAAAAGAAGTCATTTCATCTTTGAGAAAGGCGGCAAACTCGTCGAGAAGAAGATTCCCGTCAAGCCTGCCGACAGGTACGTTTTCTCTCTTTTTGGCAACGCTACTTCATGTTTCAAATCTAATCTGAATGTGACAGTCCCAAGTTGGCACTTGAATTCATCAAAGCTCAACAAGCCTAATCACTTGGCAGCTCCGTATCTTCGATTCGTCTCTACTATGTGTTCGTGCCAGTGTACAAGAAGTCAAAGAATTGATTACTGTGCACTTATAGCCAAACACCTTTCAAAGCCTTTCACCTCTTTTTTTGATTGCAGCTTTAGGCGTGCTTTTTACGACGTCGGAAGTAGCATGTATTCCGGGCACACTTTTGCAAAATCTCATTGGTCGCTAACGTTGAGGCGTTCCTTCCTATGACAAGCTCCCAGAATCATTTGTTATAAGCCGACCGTTTTTATTATGCGTCGTAAGGATCCTTTTGGTATTAAGATCCGAATTGTTTGACAAAAGCACCCGTCACTACGTGGCGCTTCCGCCGTACATGCCTACCCGTTCCTACTACCCAGAAATAATCGCTCTGTGAGAGTATCATGTACTGCCTATTATGAGCTACTCGTATCAACTTTGACAAAGTAGGTTGAGTTTGTTGGTTAGTACGAACGATGTATGATGGAAACGGACACTTGATGCTTTCATTGATAACATCATCATTGGAAAGCGCGCTAATGAATCGATGATTTGGTGGCTTGCTTATCTAACTGTCGTCACCAATCAAACCGCACTAAGCACCGATGTTGACTTCACCAGGCCAATTCGAAACCAAAACTGAATCAGCCCCTCGATGGATGATTCAGATACACGGGACGATGCTACGCGGGTGAGGACTCACGGTCATATTCCTGTCATGCCGAATCGACGTAGCCACTCACGTCCATCACGACCATCTCCCCCGTCGTGCCCAATACCCCTTTTTATCTCTCGCTCTCATTCTTCAGGCTACGTTCAACGAAAGTCTGCCTACCTGTCACGAACTGAACGCTATTTTCACCACCATCAATGAACTTCTTCAAGACTAAGCAAAGGACGCCGCCCGACCTCGTTCGCGGACTGCGCGACGCGATACCGAAGCTGGAGTCAGGCCCGCCTGGCGGCGAAACACGACGAAGGGCGGCAGAGGATGTGACGAAGAATCTTCAGCAAATCAAGAGTATACTGTATGGCGATGGAGGTGTGTCGACCCGTCTTTGACCAATGGTGAAAGTACGCTCATGGCCGTAACACCTTCTAGAGCCCGTCCCTGAACTGGTCGCTCAGCTCGCCCAAGAAACTTACAATACTGATTTGCTCCAGTATCTTGTAGCCAACATTGATCGACTTGAATTTGAGTCTCGTAAAGACGTGGGCCAGATCTTCAACAACCTTCTTCGTCGCCAGATTGGCTCAAGGTACTCTCCCAATGCTGCCGCATACACCCATTGCGCTTACTATGTCTGCCCCTTTCAGGTGGCCGACCGTAGAGTACATTTGCTCCAAGCCAGAGATTGTCTTCACAACCTTTAAGGGCTATGAGAACGAGGAGATAGGATTGAACACAGGAATGATTTTGCGAGAGATGCTCAGGCATGAGAGTTTAGCCAAGCTACTCCTGTATTCGGAGCAGTACGTGGCTTACTTCTTTGCCTTTTTTCATGGTATTGATGATGAAGTGGTTAGATTCTATACATTCCCGCATTACATTGAAACAACAACGTTTGGTATCTCGTGCGACGCGTTCGCTAACCTCAAGGAAACGCTGACGCGTCACAAGACCATGGTGGCGGAATATCTTGAGAAGAACTATGATAGAGTAGGCCGTTCTCACTTCGCTTTCTGGTCACATTCTGATCTAGTCGTCCAGTTCTTCTCATCGTTCACTACGCTCGTCCTTTCACCAAACTATGTCACCAAACGGCAGTCGCTGAAGCTTTTAGGCGAAATCCTCCTCGACCGCGCTAACTTTAGTAAGCCTCTCCACATTTCGATACTGGCAGAAGTTGATGAGGTGGCCAGATGTTATGACTAAATACATAGGCAACGAGGCCAACCTCAAGATGATGATGAATCTTTTGCGAGACAAGTCCAAGAACATTCAGTTCGAGGCCTTTCACGTCTTCAAGGTGTTTGTCGCCAACCCCAAGAAGCCACCACAAATCGAAAGCATCCTTCGTCGCAACAAGGACAAGCTCCTGAACTTCCTCAAGGGGTTCCACAATGACAAAGAGGGTGAGCCGTGCATTCCTCTTCGCTGGTTCATGCATAAATGATCCCATCGGTTCTTTTTTTGGTATTAGACGAACAATTTGCGGACGAGAAGCAATTCCTAATCGTCCAGATTCAAGGACTATAACACCCTGCTTCGCTTTGTGCATCTCCTCCGATCACCTCCCTGCCGTTTCATCCGCGCACATGTTCTTTTCTTACCCTTGCCTCTCTTTTTTTACTCTTTTACTATGAGCACCAACAGCTACCAAAATTCTCCATCCCGTTGGTTCTTGTCAGCGATGCCTCCCCGCCTATTAGTCCAGTGAGGAAGAAGCGTGTACATTTCACAACTTCTAACTAAACCTCTCCTCCAATGTCCGCGATTGCTCTCGTTTGCAGGTCGCTTTGTTTCATTTACTTTGTATCACATCCCATACCCGTAGACAGTTCTAATGATAGCTCGGTTGATAGTTGAGCGTTGCTCTCTATGCTTGCGAACACCGACAATGCACGCTCCGCGCAGTGGTTGAGCATCTGCTACCCTCATCGAATCTTTACAGGTTGTCTCGGCTGTGCTAGCCACAGTCCACGAAGTTTGGCTCTCCTGGTAGCTGTCACTATTTCCTGGTAGCCGTCACCGTTTGATATATATGATAGCCGAGTTGAAATGTTGTTACTTTCTTCGACCTCACCGTAGTGGGAGGTGTAGTAACCATGACCAGCACATTTAGTGGATTCATATAAACATGGTTCTCGAAGCTCGTGCAGATAAGGCATGTCCGAAACCCATGATTCACGGCCCGCCCACAAATTTAGAATATTTCCTCCGGCCCGTGTCTGAATGCCCGTGCGTCGGAAGCCATTTGATATCATCGTGTGCTTTTTAAAGAACGTCTACTCCTGTTTTTCGAGAATTCCTTGGCCTTGAGAATACGATTTGTGTTCTTCCATATCCTACACTATTGGAACAGGAGCTGCTTTGAGGCTCCTATTTAAACTCGACGAGCCTTTTTTAGCCTGGCGAGGCGTTTAACGGACGGCTCGGGTGCTTATTTGGCCCCGAGTTGAATGGTCGACCAGGTGACAACGTCCCGGGGTGGCGCTACCAGCATGCGGTCACTTCTTTCAGCACGAAGAAGTACTATGGCGCAAACCGTCAAGTACCTGGTGACCCAACCTCCGGCAACAATCTGTTATTTCGACGGTAAATATGCATCATTTCTCCGGAGAAATCCTCTAGCTATGCGCAAACGAGCTATAAGAGCAGCGTGAGCTCTGAACGTGAAGTTGGACACCCACTCCTCGCTGGATTCTCACTTCCTCGTTAAGTTGCTGCCTTGTTCGACATGAAGTTCCTCGCCCTCTTTGCCCTCCTTCCTCTCGTGCTCTCTGCTCCGACACAAAACGAGGAGGCCGTCCAAGAGCACCAGCTTGCGAAGCGTCTCGACACCTCATCCCACTGCGGTCAATGGGACGCGATCGTGGCCGGTCAATACACTCTCTACCTCGACCAGGCAAGTATATCCCCGTTGTCGGCACCTCTTGTATCCACACTAATCAACTTTGATTTGGTCCCTCGTACGATTAGTGGGGTATCTCAGGCGCTTCTGGCTCTGACTGCGCCAACTGGATCTCGCAGAGTGGTTCGACGGTTGCGTGGAAGAACACTTGGAAGTGGAGCGGTGGTAATGGCGGCGTGAAGACCTACACGAACGCCAACCTCAACACCAACCTCAACAAGCAGCTTTCGGCGATCAAGTCGGTTCAGGTGAGTTGTCATCCTGCGGGATGTGGTCTCCGTCAATGCTTACGCGCGCGCTCTCCTCCTAGTCCTCGGTAAACTGGTCGCAGAGCTCCTCGGGTAGTATCGTTGCCAACGTCGCGTACGACCTCTTTACCTCGGCGTCGTCCGGCGGCAGCAACGCATACGAGATCATGATCTGGCTCGCAAACTACAACGCCGGCCCGATCTCGTACAACTACGGTGCGGACGGCAAGCCCGTGGCCGTTAACTCGAACGTGTCGATCGCGGGCAAGACGTGGAACCTCTACTACGGCTCGAACGGCGCGAATCTTGTGTACTCCTTCCTCCCAACGTCGGGAACCTACTCGTCGTTCAGTGGGGACCTCAACGCGTTCATCAAGGTAAGCCGGTTGGACGTGTTGAATGTGGTACTCAGAAACTCACATCGGACTTTTTTCAAGTACCTCACTTCCAACAAGGGCTTGCCCACCTCCCAGTACCTCACAACTGTGCAGTTCGGTACTGAGGCGACGAGTGGCTCGGCAACACTCACTGTGTAAGCTTGCTTCGTGACAACCTTTCTTCGCCCACTTTCTGACTTTTCGACAGTTCCTCCTACAGCGCCAACATTGCTTAAGTATCGACCTTGGTACTGCCCCTGTGGTGCTACGCCTTTTAATATAATGGATTGCGTATATTATTCCGATTGGAATGAGTGCTTTTGTGCGCGCAAATTTCTGAGTGAGAATTCAAGTACCGGTTATGAGAATGGTGTAAGTGTAGGCCTGGGACAAATAGGGACAGTGGGGGTTGAACGTTGACCATCAAGCTGTGTGGTAAGCGCCCGTTCGAACTTTCCTTCGGGCGCTTACCTATCCGTATTTAAATGTGTGGGTCCTTGAATATCTGGCACTCAGCAATAAGCACGGATGCCAGGCACCGACGCTCCTATCGGTTGTAAGTGACATGATTTTCTTCCGGAATGCTTATCTGCCTGTCTACGATCAACTGCTTTGGGACCAACATCGCGGTTCCTATGATGGCGCACTACGTCCCCTTCAACTTTCTTTTTTATCGCTACTCTCATCTCGACACGATAACATTCGGAGAGTGAATCTTGTCACCGCGAGAGGTACTTGTGAAATAACTGTATACCAATCTGATCCGACAGCTGCGCAAGATAAGAGGTACCATACTTGAAGCCTATGTTCTATCAGGGGTACCTCACTACCCAATGTGTTTTATCGTGCTTCGCGAGGGTTGAGTTTCATTCCCACGGTATTCGACGCCATCGACAATTGTTCGTGCATAGCGTCTAGATTGACACTTTTAGGAAGAGCTTGTACGTTTTCCGTGTCGCTTCCGACGGCAAGTGAGACTGCATTCGTTCAAGTGCTGCTTCGCTCCAACAATTGAGATCCGGTTGGGCCGCGACGTTACTTTAGTTTGAGCGGCTGTAAGTGCCGGCCGGGTGCGCACGCCACTGGCATTGAGTTGTGCGTAATGTGGGTGGGTTGCACCTTATGGGCACCATGTGCTAGCGCTGTCCGCAGTGATTCCCAAGCCTATCATCGCACTCTTGGGTCTGCTTGGATGTGGCTTATCCGTGACCTTCCATCTTCCTGTACAATGGACGATGGCGCAGCGTTACGCGCACTGGTGACGACACCACAACCTATCCGAGTTTCGTCTCTTGCTGTCGAGGCCGCAGTTGCTCTCTCGAGAGGCCTCGTGGGGGGGCCACATCACTCGCGGCGTGCGCTTGGGCATAGCTTCTATCATTCGACGTACCTGGTTGGTCCGATGGGTTCACACGACCACTATCGTTGTTCGCGAAGCTGGCACATGCTTCGTCGCAGATTGCTCTTTGGCGAACGTGATCGTCATCACTCGTGACTGTCGTGTTCACGCGCTACG
>JAZHGK010006039.1:0-10233 GCA_037855215.1 Waitea zeae
GGATGCTTGTTTGCATCACTCATAAGGAATTTGCAGGTGGAGGACGTGTTGTTTAGGATTCCTAGCAATCTCCTTACTATGTTCTCTGAAGACTTTGACTGGTTTTTCAAACTTAAAAATGGACAAGAGTCAGCGACCCGTCGGGTCTTTACAGGAAACAGTGGCGTGACAGCTGGCGCGTTCGCCAGTCTGGTCCACATTCTCTCAACTCCGTAAGCTTCTATGTTGAATCAGGCTGCTCTACCTCATCGATTATGTCCAGCGTATTCTGTGAGGCGCCAACATTAAGTGTCTCAGAATGGTCTTCTGTTCTGGAATTGGCCACTTTGTGGAACTTTGCTGGTATCCGCGTTATGGCAATCAGTCGTCTCAGCAATATCGCAACTCCTTTTGACAAGATTATGCTGGCTCGGCCATGCAAAGTCTACTCCTGGTTGATGGATGGGTATCTTGAACTGTGTCGGCGCCCTCAGGCATTGTCGCTGGATGAAGCACGCCGTCTTCCGCTTGAGGACGTGGTGAGAATCGATGAGGCTAGGCAAGCTGGGTTCCGACTAGCAAAACCTCTTGAGCCACACATGGACAGGAGCCAAAACGACGCGTTTCACCAGCTTTTTCCATTTCACGAGATTCCGACTGAAGAGAGCCTGATAACAGGTATTTATGCTTGCGATTCTCCTTTTTTACGACTAATGCACCCTCAGCTTACGTATGTGGACTTGATGGGATCAGCAAGCTTTGTGGTACACTGTATGTTACTCGCAAAAACCTTTGCTTTCACGAGAACCTGGCAGGGTTCATAACCCATGTGAGTGAACCCATTTGTCGTATAAATAGATGTCTAAACTGTTCTGTTAGGTAGTCATTCCAATCAAGGACCTTGTTTCTATCGAAAAACGAAATCAAAACCTTATAGTCCCGCTTGCTGTGGGACTCAAAACTAAAAGCCATCAGTACTTGTATCACTCGTCGCACGGGACGCCTCGTTCGACGTTTTGTACGGAGTGTGGCTGGAACACTGTATCAACGCATCACTCGGGTCTATTGCTTAGTTTTCGTAATCGTTTCTTGCTATTCAGCTTACGTTTCCCGAGGATAGATAGCGTGTATGATGTATATGTGGCCTAGTGATGTACAATCGGGTGTAATTAATACAACTTCTTAAACTGCTTATTTGCATTGACGAGTACGGAAGATCATTGTTCACCTATCCATCTCTTGGTTCTCAACGTGATGAGACCCTGCGAATGGTTAGAATGCAACTAGACATGTTGGGCCTCACTCACCATAATTTCAGGTTGAACAGCATCCCAATCATCATATCGGTGCCGGCTGCTCAAGTATCGGAAAATAGCGTCCGATAAGTCTCCGACAGCTGGTACGTCGATGAGACGCCCGACAGAAACAGGAAAGCGTGTACGTATCGCAGTCGCGATATGTCCACTGCGATAGTCTGGTTATATACGTCTTGAAGCTGTATCTACCAAGCTTCAATCAACTTATCAGAAAGCAACTGATACGAGTACAGCTCTCCAAAAAACCCTACCTGACGGATCACATTATCCAGCTGCACCCCGGCTGATATAGAGGTCCAATCGCAGCGTTCTTGGCAAATTGCCGTGATATAATGGGCGATCAGGTCTCTTCCTGTAAGCGAGCGCCCATCTTCATGGGACAAGGAACTGTCCTTCAGATCTGATCCAACAGCGCGACTGATTTCGTTGCAAACAGATGCACAACGAGACCCTGGATTGTTCGGCTCGTCACTCCAAACTGCGAGACCTTTGTCAATTGCAAGGGTTAAAATACTTCTGAGCGTTCTTGGACGCATGTCACAGTGTTGTACCGCAGCAACAATTTCGCTCTCTCCGTTGGTATGAGACTGTGAATCGCGTTCGAGAAGCAAGTCAAGTCTGTCTACCACAAAATCCATGACACGAGCAGAAGAAAAGGCTTCGTTAGCGTCATGTGAAACTGCGCGGTCAGCTGGTGGTGGGAGTAGTTTAGGAGGAGGGATGTCGCCACTAGGAACCCCAGGATCTGCGAAGCTATGATTGGGAGTCCCTATTTCCTCCTTGATGTTTAGAGTATGCAAGATCGTTGAGTGAGACTTGATAAATGGACGAAGACCGCCTCGAAGAGCTTGGCGAGCAGCTCCAATATTGACAACATCTTCGAGTGGAAGACGTTTGGCCTCGGCAAGACTGAGTGCCTCTATGCGTTCGCAAACTGCTATGTAAGCATCCACCAACCAGTGATTGACGTCATAAGATTGAGCAAGCGCAATCTTGTCAACAGGGGATGCAATATCTGTTAAATGTTTGATTGAAAGCTCCCGAATATCTTCAAAACCCCATCTTGCTGCTAGATCGAGGACAGATTGTCCATTCGGAAACGGTTGCAAGGGGTATTCGCCGACGATAGTTACTGAGGATGGCTCAAAGTGGGAACGAACTGAATCAAAACGAGGGCTTACGGTGGGTTAGTCACTTGTAGCAGATTGGTAAAGTGATCCGCTTTGACGCCTTCACCGATTTCCAGACGGAAGGTTTGGGTGTCCGGAACAGGACGCAAGTTGTGAAACGCAGCTTTAAATTGCTCAGAATGGCGAGTGAGCAAATATTGAGGAATACGAAACATCACGTTTTCAACCTAAGTAGAGAACAGGTGAGTAATGTAAGATGTTCTATGAGATGCCACATCGTTCAACGTGCCTGAATCTCAACCACATCGTCGCGTATGTAGAATAATGGGTGATAAGAAATGTCATTGATTGCGTCCCCTGGATCGTTCTTTGAGCAAGGGCTAGAATATGTCGGTTCACAACTTTGATCTATAATCCCAGAGCTAATAGTAACGCTTGACTCAGAGTTTAAGGCTACGGTCGCTGGCGGTTGTGTAGGCTCGTTGTCGGGGATGACGAAGTCAGATTCGTTTGACGGCGAAGCCATTATCCGTAATATGTGTAGTATGTAAGAAGGCTGTGGTTTGTACACAAAGGCAACTATTTAAGCCCTTTCAAAAACTTGGTGTCTATGACGGGCCAGTAATAGTTTTGGGAAGGGACAGAGAGAGGGGCAGCAAGTCACAGCAACCATTGCTGAGCGCTGAAGAATAAACCGGGGTAAACGCGCAGGCACACAAAGGGGCTGCATATATTCGATGAAGTTTGTGCTGCATATGTGTACAATTGGCACAAGCAAAACGAATTACTTCATATATTTTATAGAAGCAAAACGATCTGAGTAGGGCTCAGAACTGAACTATGCATTCTCCTCGTGGGTTGAAAACGTCTCCACTCTTTTACGCTCCACCCACAAGCTATATATAACGTCAAACGCGGTGTCTCGCCAGCCAAAAGTGGCAAAAGAAGTAAATTTGTGAGAAACTTCTGTGGTTGCAATTCGGATGCCGTTTGGGAAGATCAACGCTGTCCATTCCTTCTTGGGTTCTTGGATGGCGGAAACTGGGAGAACAATCTGGAAAAAGTCAGCAAACACGCTTGACAAAGAGGAAAGTTGGAGACCTGTTCGATGGGTTCAAGTTGGGGAGAGTAAAAACATATGTGGTTTTGCGAGATGTAGAGCCGGCCATGTGTAAATGTTCCTCTTCGTTCAAGTGCGCAGCCGTAAGCTGAGGACCTTTGCGTCAGCCATATTCATTGGAGGCTTGGACTTGGAGCTGCGTACTCTCAATGAGTTCATCGGTAGCAGAAACCCCGTTAAACCGCTGGCTGAACTTGGATTTTTCATCTGCGGTAGGTGTGGGGCGTGAGGTAGCGGAATACTGGATGCCAGCCTTTTGCACGAGCAAGAAGGCAGAAAGGTCCTCTGGGAGGAGGATGCGGACCTCGTCCGGTGACAGCGCCTCTGGGCGCTGGCACAGGGCGATATACGCATCTACAAACCAATGTTTTATCTCATACTCGGCAGCCAACCGGATCTTGTCCAAAGGATCGAGTTGGAGAAGTTCTAATTTCTTGATTGCGGTAATGCGGGTCTCTTGAAATTCCCACTTGACAGACAGCCTTAGAACATCTTTCCATTCATCTGGAAGACTTGGCTTTTTGCCACCAGATGGACTGTGTATCATTATAGCCAGTAGACTGCCAGATAGTTCAGGAACTACTCACTAGAAGTCCAGGGCATGTAAGAGGTTTTCAAACGCGGCAGCACTCACTCCTTCTTCATTCAGGTTAATGGAAGACACCTCTTGATCGCCATCTCTCCACTCGAGAAGTTCTTTAAAATAGGTGGAATTTCTGGTCAGAAGGGAGGAGGGGATGCGAAACGTCATCTCCTCCACCTGGGCAGGGGCAAGTTGAGTGTGTGAGCGATATTAGCAATTTTGGCTACTTGCTAATATTTGTATCATGTTGTCGTGCATATAGAAAGACTCAGAACGGCATCCTACATGCATTTTATTTAAGGTGAGCAGTATACGATCAAGACAGCTGAGTAAATAGTCGAGGCAATCGCAAGAAACGAGCACTAGCGCTGGTAAAGTAGGAGCACAAGACCAACTTGGAACTCCGAAACCTTTGTTCCGGCGCCAGGTTCGCGGTTGGAATCACGCACCTGGCTTTTCCCACTAACCCCCATGATGTTCAGTGCTTGTGTAGCCCATCGGATTCAAGTCTCGGCGGTTTTTCTACAATGACTATACAAATTACGCCTTCTGTTAAGACATCAGTACTTCAGTCATGTACCGAGTCGTTATGCTACTCGTATCTGGGAAAGGTAGACATTTGAAGTAAAATTGTGTTGTTACATACAGTTGTACAAAACGCTCAAGCAACATCCAAAAAAATTGTGCCTGACTGGACGCATTCCGGATACCCAATGCTAGCAGTTCTTTCGTGAGGATTTTGTTGTGTGTATCAGCCTGATCATAGTAGCCTTCTAGAAAATGTAGAAGCGAATGACGGGGTCGACAAGCAGTGACCATGGGAAGCCAGCGCTCTACGCCTTCCCTTCAGTCACATCGGCACTGCGTGTCGGAAACATGCCCACGCGCACTCTCTCGATCCAAAGGCTGTAGATAACGTCGAAGGCCGTATCTCGCCAGCCGAACGACGCGAAAGAGACGAATTTGTAAGAAGCGTCTGCGGTCGAGATCCGGATAGCGTTTGGGAAGATGCCTGCCTGCCACCCCTTCTTTGGCTCTTCGATCTCGGATATCGGAACAATGATCTAAACGGTGTGAGTCAACAATCTCGAAAGCTCAAAAGCATGAACCCTAACCTGACTGTCGATAAAGCTAAGGAAGGGTGAGTAAAAGCAGACGTGTTTCTTCGATACGTAGAGCCGACCACGTATGAAAATCCCATATCGTTCAAGCGCGCAGCCATAGCCTACGATAGTGTCAAACACAGTCCTTGACAGAGGGGGCTCACAACAGGGGACTGGGTCACGCACTCTCAATGAACTCTTCCGTGTTCCACACATCAGGTAAGCACAGCGCGAACTTGACGCTCTGCCACGAGAACGGCGCCGCGCGCGAGCTGGCCGGGTACCGCAACCCGCCCACCTTCTGCACGAGCGCGAGCGCCGACACGTCCTCCGGACGCAGACACCTCCGGACCTCGTCGGGCGAGAGCGCCTCGGGCCTGTCGCAGAGCTCGGCGTACGCGTCCGCGAACCAGCCGCAGTCGAACTCGTACTCGGCCGCGAGCCGGACGCGCTCGAGCGGGTCGTGGGCGAGGTTGGCGCGGAGGCGCTCGAGCGTGGTCTCCCGGACCTGCGGGAAGCTCCACTTGGACGCGAGTTTGAGGACGGCCTTCCACTCGCTGGTCCTGCGTGGCTTTTTGCCTCCAGAGGGACTATGCAAGTACGGAGGAGGTTCGTTAATTCGGTCAGTCGGGTTTTCTGTTCCAGTCGTCGTCGATGGACTCGCTACTCACTGAGGATCGAGGGCGTGCAGCAAGCTCTCAAACTCAAAGGCCGTCACGTCTTGGCCGTCGAGGTCCAAGAGTAGCTCTCCCCGGACGTCTTCGTCGTCCTCCTGCCGCTCGAGGAGTTCTTTGAAGTAGTCGGACTGTCTGGTCAACAGAGAGGTAGGGATCCGAAACATCTTGCCCTCCACCTGAGAAAAAAAAAGAGTTTCGGGAGAGATTGTGGTAAGCAAATCGTAGATCGTATGACCGCCTCGTCAGTCGTCTCGGATACTTGCACGTATTTCCAGCATCTCGTCGTTCATGTAGAACGATTCCGAATGATTTTTGAGATGCATCGCGTAGAGGCGACCGTGAGGCAGTGAAAGGCGGGTGAACGGTCCTAGTTTCACGGGCAAGCAAGAACAGAACTGACAAGATAAGTACTCGCGAGACAATTGAATTGCGCTCGTGGTGATGGCACACTACGATCCCCCATGGGACCAAAAACGTACTGAATCAGCTGGTACGGGTTCTGACGTTGGTTCTGAGTTCATCGGCGTCAGGTTGCGCCTTAGCGCGTCGATTTCGAGCACCCTTTGGTGGCCTTCTATCAGATATTTACATAGAGTCCAAGAAAGATCTACTGCTTATGTACATCCTTCACGTGGGGTTAAGATATCATAAAATGCAATGCGTGTATTTGCGTGTGAATAAAAAACATGAAGGGGGAGGAGCCTGTTGCTACATGCGTCGAAAGGCACGAAACAATGCTGAACATACTGTACAATTAATGAGTAGCTGTCGAAGGTAACCTAACGCTTTTCGTGAATATCCCAGGAGAAAATCGTTCGAAAAGGGACACCATCAAGTGACCAAAGAAAAAAGGAAAAAAAAAAGAGACCGAGGAGGGAAAAACAAAGGGTTAAAAGGGGAGAGGGGGGGTGGGACAGAGAAAAAGGGATGCGCAGTGCCCCCCGCGATCTGGTGCGCCGCAAAAGGGCGACCATCGCACGAGGGGGCGTCCGCAGCCAGGGAAAGGCGATCCGTCCGTCCGGTAACCATCCGTGGCAGAAGCGGGCGATATATCGACCAGAGCTGACAGAAGAAAAAAACCACTCGAATGAAAAAAAATGAAGATCACAGCAACCGAATCGGAATGAGAGCGAAGGCGAACAACCTGGCACAAGTCGTCGGATAGAATCTGTCTCAAAAAGGGAGGGAGGAGAGAGAGGGAAAGTAACGTCCTCTCCCCCTTCTGCCCCATTGTCGTTTTCCCTCTGTCCCTCAATCGTCGTCGCCGCCCTTTCGCACCTGCTTCGCCCACCTCAGCCCGCACGCGTTGCAGAGCGTCTTCGGTCCCTGAGGGCCCTTGCGCCATTCGGGGCTGTCCGTCCGCCCGCAGGTGCGGCAGACGAACTGCTCCCCTACGTGCCGCCGCTTCGCCTTCTTCTTCGCGCTCTCCTCCTCTCCTCCGTTGCCGCTTCCGCCGCCGCCTCCGTTACCAACGCCTCCACCTCCGCCGCCGCCACCACCACCCCCGCCGTTGCCGTTCACGCCGTCGCCGACGGAAGGCCCCGAGACGCTCGCGCGACGCGCGGCGAGGTCCATGACTGCCGGAGTGGCAGGCACCCCGCGGGCGTCGTCGTATCGATAGCCAGAAACGTCTCCGAGGCCGACGCCGTAGTCGCCGTACGGGTTCTGGTGGTGGCCGTGGTGTTGCTGGTGGTGATGCTGCTGCTGCTGTTGTTGCTGGTGGTGCTGGTGCGTAAAGTACGCGGTGGGCGTGCCGGGCGGGCCGCCCTGCGAGGGCGCGAACGTAGCACCGGTGAGCGACGAGAGCGGCATCGGCACGGACACGGGCACGCCGTACACCGGCGCGCCGTTACCGCCGCCACCGCCGCCGTATCCGCTGGTGGGGTGTGCCGAGCGCGGGGACGCCTGCGTCGGCGCCACGCCGGACATGGCGCTCGGCATCTGGAGCGGGGGCGGCCGGAGGGCGACGCGTGGGCGGGAAGAAGCACCGTTGGAGCCGGTGGAGCCGGGAGAAGTCGTGGGCTGATGGGCGCGGAGCGTGGCCAGGCGCTGTTGCAGCCGCTCGTTCTCGACTTTGAGTTCGAGGAACGTGTTAAGCCTGCGTTCAAAAGTGGAGAGAGTTTGTTGGTTCGTTATGGGTTGGTCAGCCTCATTCCAAAGGACGCGCGGAGAAACAAGCTGGGCCACGTGGGAGGGAATGGGGGGGGGGATCACAAAGAGAGACTTACATCGCGGTGTTCCGGCTCAGGTAGGGCTTCGCGACGGCGAAGATGCAGCGGCACTCTTCCAGGACGGCGCTGTGGGACGCGTCGGCGGGAGGCGCAAAGTGCGGATAAGCGGCGATCTCAAACAGGACCTCCTTGGCGTCCGAGCTGGCCGAGCTGGACGAGGACGCGTTAGGCAGGGGCGGGGGGCGCACCGGGACGCCCGTGCTCGGCCCGGCGATGGGGATGGCGTACCCGTAGTCGCCTGGGGCGCCGCTGCTGCCGCTGCCACTGCCGCTGCTGACGCCGGACACGGCCGAAGGCGCGACGAGGGTGCCGACGCCGAGGCTCGCCTGGAGCGCGTGGACGGCGCTGGGCGACTTGTATCGGAGGCGGGCGTAGGCGAGCATATCGGTCCGCCCGCGGATGGAATCGGCGAGATTGCGACGGAACGCATGCCGGTCGTCTTCTGCATGAACGGGCGAAAGGGGGGAGGGGTCCAGGCGTCAGCGACGATAGCCAGAAGGCAGAGGGATTTTTTTTGGATATGGGTGTGTGTGGGTGTGTATGAGGATTGAGTTCGGGGGTGTGAAGGTAGGGGGAGGAAAGGCGTCGATATCGCGGACACGCACCGTTAACGAGGTCTGCGAGGTCGACATCGATGAGTTCCTCGTCTCGCCAGCCGAGGAGCTCGGAGACGGCGGGAGAGCAGAAGAGGATCTTGCCGCTGGGGGAGAGGATGAGGGCGATGGCCTCTGAGAGCTCATTGATGAGGAGCTCGGGCCAGCGTTTGCGGCGGGTGAACTCCCATGTGTGCTGACTGTCGTTCTTAACCTTGGCCGGCGCGGCGGCGGTGGATGTGCCGTTCGCGGAGGACGACGTCGTTCCGGAGGGGGTCTGCGTGGTGGGCGATGAGTGTCCAGCGTGGATGTGAGGCTGGGGAGCGGGGGGCACGACGACGGCGGCCATGGGAGGAGGGTGAGGGCGCGGGAGGGCCGAAGGGCGAGTGGGTCGTGGGTGAGTGAGGTGGTAAGTAACCGAGCTATCGGCCATGCCCTTCAAAAGACGTGGGCCATCAAATTGCCTCCCCCCCATTACCAGGGACCGGCGTCATGAGAGGCTTCGAAAGTGACGTCACTCACCGTTTCCCTGCACCCCTCCCCCAGATCTTTCCGGCGGGATCGTTGGGTCGTCGTCGCAGAAAGCCGTAAAACTGAATGTGTCAGCGTCCCGCACTCCCCAGCCGACCATTGTCGTTGGTTTTCTCTCGCTTTTCGTCTCTGTGTCGTCCCCCCGCCTCCCTGAGGCCTCTCTCTGCCTCTCTCGTGCGGCCTTAAGCCCGCCTTAAGAAGAAGCAATGACGACATTATCCGTGCCTAATTCTCGGTTGAACCCCATAGCCCAATCTCCTCGCGCACATTTCGCCCGCCACACTAGCTACCACTTTATCAACCTTCTGCTCCCGTCCTGCTTTCGGAATAAATTCCATCGTTTCTAATGAACACCGCACTTTCAAAAAAAAAAAGTGCTGTCCGTCTCAACGGTCTCGACCCTCTACGCGACATTTATTTCCGTTTTGTTTTGTTTTATTTATTTTTCTCCTTCCCCCCACCCTTAAATTCAGGGCGCGCTCGGAACACGAAAGCTCCCTCCTCCCGCCCCCCTGCTGATAAAGTGGCACGCCTCCCCTGTCCGATCTGGCCCCTGCAAATCACGTTCCCTGCGTCTTCGCATCGCCGAAGCACGGTCGAACGTTCCCACGGGTCGCGACGGTTCCACTTCCCATGGGTTGCACACGGGTGCAGATCGGCCAGTCCATTTTGCCGGCGTGGCTCCGGACGGTCCCTCGCGCCTCTCTGCCTCCATCGGTCTGTGACAAGTGGGACTGAACAAAAACAAGAAAGGACACCAACACCTCTACGACGCGTCTGCCTGCAAGGTTCGGGCGATCAAACGATCGGGTCCATGCGGGTGGGAGGGCGTACCGTGTGCCACGCAGTCGGATGGCGAGCGGTTCCTCCCGATTGCGGGCGCGGGTCGAACGACGCGCGTTTGTGTGGCACACACTTATACACTCCCTTTCGCTTATCTCTCTTGGCGCACTCTGCGAAATCAAACATG
>JAZHGK010006041.1:0-10044 GCA_037855215.1 Waitea zeae
AGAACTGGTGTGGCCCTTGAGCTCGGCAAGCGCGCGGCCAGTGATCGCATCCCACACTCGCACAGTCTTGTCATCCGAGCCAGATACAATGCGCGTCCCGTCGGATGAGAATGCGACAGATCTCACTATCCTGGTGTGCCCCCCGAGTTTTAAAAGCGTCTCGCCAGTGATCGCATCCCACACCCGTACAGTATAATCAAATGAGCCAGATGCGATGCGCGTCGCGTCAGATGAGTATGCGACAGATGTCACTGAACTGGTGTGCCCCTCCAGCGTTTGCCTTGCGGATGGCCAGTTCTCCAGCCTTCGTGTCTTGAGCTCAACGACGCCTATCCTTTCGTCTTTTGTATATTCGTCAAGCTTGCATTTAGGCATAAACAGCAGCACGCTGCAGTAAACCTGTAGCGCACAACATCGGATCGGCAAGTCATACGCCTCTACAATGCGTTTGACATTTTCTAGTAAGGGCATCGCGGTAAGGGCAATTGAATCCTGGCGTTGCTAGATCGGTACCATTAGCAACACTTCATACAAACTTTGGCACGAACTTACTCGGCATCGATCGATTGCGCTAGGAAGGTAGACGTGGGCTATCGATACTTTATCCAGAAGGCTAAGAACTTCAATCCAATATAGAAGATGTCGCATGCAGAACCCGTTCAGCTCGTTTACGGTATCTCTGTCGAGACTACCGGCCTTTGTAAGGTGGACTAACCAGTATTCGCACGCGTAACGAAGCTCAGGTGGTAGGTACTGTCTGCGCCTGTCTTCCAAGTCTTGAATGTCGGCATTCATCACCGATGTATCTCCAATGCTGCATATATCACGCTTTAGGTGACGATCCATGACAGTGAGGGCGTGGCGCAGAAGCTGTGAATGGGAGATGGCGGGGTCTATTCGGAATCGCGGATCAGGACACCGTCCTAAGACGTAGTCAGCAAACGAGGGATGAAAGATTTTTGTCGGCGCATTGTCGTCAGCTGGGATAATTAAGACGGCCGACAGGTGGTCGACGTCGCCCTGGACGAGACTGTGGCTCTCGCCAAGAAGTGAGGAAAGCGTGCGGGTGCTCAGCGGATCCTGTAGGAGGACGAAGGCGCTAAGAAGTTGGTGAACTCGTTGTTGCACGGTGCCGTCCAAGGTCTCGTCCCCGGTGGTGACTGCTTTCTTGAGAACAGTGAGATATAGCTCGTCTAACGATTGTAGGCCGGAAGAACCGGTTAGCGAGTTGGGTGAGCGTAGAATCTCTTCCAGCTTCTTCTTCGGATCAACCCGTGGGTTGCCCAACAGCCGTACTACGAGTGCAGCGAATATAAACAACTTCCCCGTCCGTGCGACTAGTAGGTCAAAGTCCGCTTGAGACGGCCAGGGTTCTGCATTCTCAAAGTCGGCACGCTCAGAGATGAGCCGGAAGTGATACTGGTAGTATAGCACAATGTCCTCCTTCACCACCTCCTCTTCGATGTCTTGCAGCCGGATCGCATTCTTCAGTGCACCTACGCCCAAAAACTTGAACATCTTCCTGATCTCGGGCTCTTCCCGGCTTGTGATGAACAGCTTCACTCGGCCCGAAAACTGCCGAATGGCTGAAGCGATCAGCGGAATCAATTTCCCTCCCTCGACGCCATCAATCTTGTCACATTCATCCAACGCATCGATTACGAGCAGAATGGGCCGTTTGGAACCTTCCCAAGCCCTAAGTGGAGCAGCGAGAAGCTCTTCGACTTGCTCTTTGAGAGAGCGGGCCATGATGTCCCGGCGACTCTGGAGTGCATTGTAAATGACGGTTTGGGCATTGTCTTCTTGTACGCCGAGCTGGTAGGAGAGTGTGTGGACGATGTTGGTGGGACTGCGACGTTCGGCGGTGGTGCGTGAGATGAGGAAGTTGATGACGGGAAGCAAGTGGTCAAAGTGTTCACAAAACGATATAGACACCGTAGTCTTGCCACTGCCGGCGGGGCCAGTTAACCCAAAGACTGTCGGGCAGGACTCATCTTCGTCGGTGGCCCATGACTGGAGTTGCTCCAAGATCTTGATGCGAGTGTTAGCCAAGCAGCCGTTGGGCATTCCTTCCTCGCTGAACCTGGAACCTGGGACGGGCTTGAGCTCCTGCTTGATGAAAGCTTGAAAAAGGATGACGTCAATGAATGAAAGGCCCAAAAGTCAACAAACGTACCGAATTTCTGGTGATCTCGAACTTGCTGTATCCCTTCTGAAATTTCTCCCATTTTTTTCGTCTGAAGAGCCACTGCGTCGGTTATTTGGGTCTTGATCTTCTCAAGTTCGCTTAATTCGCGGATCCCGGTGCTGATCTAGAAGACCCAAGTCAGAGCGATGTTTGAACTTGAAGAGAGGTCGGAGATCAGGTTACGTGAAATACTCGAATGCACAACTCCATCTTCCTCTGAAGCTGCTTGATTTGCTCCTCATCCTCGCCTTTGTGTGACATGTTGTACCGAATACGTCTCGCTTCTTCCAAAAACTGACCTTGTCGCTTGTCATCGATAGCCTGCCGCGCTCTGATTACTTCCATCACTTCCTTAAATACACTGCAGTGGCCAATGTTATACATCATCCACATTTTGAGATGGTGAAGCCAAGCGAACGAACTTAGTCAAGTCACTTATATCATTCGTCCACCTTTCCTGTAGACGATGGGGCCAATCCTGTGAGCCAGGGGGGACGGACGAAAAGAGAGGATCGGACTGAGTCGCCTGCGAGACGGCTGCAGCGTATCCGGCGATTTCCCGAGCAAGTTGCGCGTACTCCTCGCGATTGACGTTGACACTCTATAACAGGCCATCGTCGTCAGCGAACGGTTTTGGCCAGCTCAATCTTTAAACACACCTCCGCCAGCTTGCAGACCTGGATGGCGGCTCCGACCATCGCTACGAGGCTATCGCCTGCTATTGGGACAAGGGTGAGTGGAGGAGACAGCGTTTCTAGTAGTTTGATTGTTTTAGATAGAGCCATTGCAACTGGGTGATGATGAGGGAAGGGTTCTGAGAGAGACTAAGGGAGAGAGGAGGGGATGGCTGTGGGGATAGCGCTAACCAATACCCTGCCATACCGTGAGTCGTCGAGGCAGTGCCTCCGGCCGAAGGCCCCGACCCTCCTCCGGACTCCCGGCGGACCCTGACCCGACCCAGAGGCCGAGCCCTCAGTGACCTGAGCTGACAACGGGTAGGGATTTCTTTCTTCTCTCTATGTTCTGACGCCTTCTTTCTCTCGCCTTGCTCAGTCCTGTCCCAAACAATGCTCCGTCTCGTTCCGTTTCGCGCTCCGTTTTGTTTGCCATGTTATTTATTAAAAGATATCGTCCAGGGGCACGCTATATACACCCCAAACCATGCCACAAACTCTCTCTCTCCCCTCCTATGTGTTTGGGCGAGAGATGAAGGTGTACACACAAAGACAGCGAGCGCTCGGGGCCCAGACTCTTACCACTGAACGAAAGACCAATCATAGCGCCAATACGTCACTCTTAGCCACGTCCTCCTGTAGCATTTAGCTCGCAACAAGCTCTCGTTCGGTATCCTTTGTGTCAAGGGGAAGCTAACATATGTTTATCTTCAGAAAAAGCACCCGACAAAATCTTGTTGCGTTTAGATATTCACTGAATGTGAGTGGGAGAGACAGGTGGCCAAGTTGCCGGTAAAGCTGACGGTCATGAGCGTTGTGTCGGAGAGTGCGTGAGGGTCGCCAGAAGTACGCCCGAGTCTCCATACACTCCTGGGAAGTCACCTTCCGCAGCCGACCACGTTCTTCCACTCAGCTCGTCAACTCCTGCACTCTAGAGTCCATAAGTAGGAAAATAACGACTGACGCCCAGCTCTCTGACGTCCGTTGTAGCCTCATCCGACAGGACGTTCACCTATTTTTAATATTTCCCCCCCTAGTTTATTCTCAGAGGACGAGAGGGCAAGCCACGGGTCAACATGCTGTACCAGCGGTCCGCTGGTCCTCGAGTTCCGTGACTCCTAAGTCACGCCAAATGAGTGCTGTACTTTATTTTATACATCACCGATTTATTCACGTCAGCGGGAATGCAACTGAGATTTTTTTTGATAACGAGCTCCAGTAGCATACATGCACATACAGACACAGAAGAGGCAGGTGGTAGGAGAATGCCATGCGAGAAAAGAGGACGAGAGAGCAGAAGAAAGAGTACACCCCAGCGTTCACCGGTAGCGGCGGAGGCTGAGAGTGTTGTGCTTCTTCCAGGAAGCGTATTGGGGCGTGTGGTTGTGGCGGTGGCCCTTGCCAATGCCGCGGTTCTGTCAGAAGAAGGTAAGCCGTGGGATTAAGACAGAAATCAATTCGTTCACGTACGCGCTTGCCCTCGGCAGTGAGGCCACGCGACTCGCGGTGCTTGTGCACGGGGTTGACGATCCAGTTGATGCGGGGATCGCGACGGATCTGCAAGTGTCAGACGTCGTCAATAAAAAGAGAATCTAATTCATATTTTCGGATGTACAACATACCGCCTTGTGCGAGGGGTCGACGAGGATGACCTCGTAGTACTTGTACACACCGTCCTGGTTAACCCAGTACGAGTTGAGCACACGCAAGTTGCCGCAGCGGCGGCCGACGCGCTCCTCCGCGACACTCTGGAGACCGCGCTGGGGCTTGAGCTGGTTCACACCCTGGCGCACGGGCTTGCCGTAAGTAGCACCTATACAAGTACATCAGCTCCTCGTCTTCCTTCCTCCATCCGAAGCTGGGCGAGTGAGGGGGAATAACGCACCCTTGGGAGCGGGCTTCTTGCGGTTGCCGCGGCGGACGCGGACACGGTAGATGACATAGCCTTGCTTGGCCTTGTAGCCGAGACGGCGCGCCTTGTCAGGGCGCGAGGGGCGCGAGGCACGGTGGATGACGTTGAGCTGGCGGTACTCCCAGGCACTAGAAACCAATCCCTTTTAGCACACTTTTTTTCGCGTGTGGTTTTGGCAAACAGAACGCGAACGCACCGAACGCGGAGGAGGAAACGGAGCACGTCCGATTGCTTCTTCTTGTAGAGCTCGCCGATGTATTTGTATGCGCCCATGGTGTCGGCTAGAGAGGAAGAGGCAAGAGTCGGTTAGAAAGTCTGAAATTTCTGGGTACGTGATCTGAGCCATCGGAGAGTCATCCACAGCATCCATCCGTTTCGACGGCGATTTTCGCCACGAAACACAGTCCAGCAAGGGTTAATGCCTCCGACAGACGTAGTGGCAGCAAAGATTTGGACTAGACGAACCTCAAGAGTCTTGATGAGGGGGTTGGGTGTTCAGCGGACGGCGATGAAGGCACTCGAGGCGGCGGGCTCAGAGTTCGGCAACTTCCGAAGGTTCTTTATTGCACAACCCCCCCGCTCGAATTCATGTTCCCTTGAATACTGTACAGCCTATACTATGTTACATACTAATTATTAACACAAAAATAAATTCACGACATTCCACTACGTTCATCCTTTGAACGTAACTTCACTATCACTGTGCCCAAGAATAGTAACCATGTCAAGCCAAGTAACGCGAGCGAGATGCCCGCAAACAATCGACCCCTTCGAGCTTCCGCACTCTTCGAGTTTGGTAGTCTCGTAGGCACTACAACAAGTTCCGGAGGAGGACTGTACGACGTCGGCCGGTGCTGAAGCAGCGGCCTCTGCTGCTCTGCGAACTCAGCGGCTTCCACCTCGGCCGGGTCGATGAGGCGGGAGCCGCGGTTGGAGCGGGGGAGGGCGATGCTCTCTTCGCGCTCGTGGACCAGTCGCTGGTGGCGCTGGAGGTGTGCGAGTCCGAGAACGAACGTGAGGTGGATGAGGTTGAGGCAGACGAACGTCTGTAGCAAGGTTTGCGACGGAAGTTTGTCCTTCAGCGAGTCTGTGAGCGACGTCTTCTTGTGGGTGACGTCCAGAGTGAGTCCGGCGATGGTCTGGAAGAGTGACTCCCCGGCTTTCTCAATCTGTGGAGAGGAGCGCGTCAGTATCGTTGTCAGGTCCGACTGCAGGATTCGTACCGCTTTATGGGCCCCAAGGGTTGTCGGAACGTATTTGAGTGGCACCAATTGTGGCACTAGGATGACCATAAGCAGGGGAGAGTAGCCCAGAGCAGTTGCGAAGGACGCAATTGCAGGAGAAGGCGAACCGGTCCATATGGGTGGAAGTGACAGCCACAAATAGCACGCCAAAGTGAGGCAGGACGAAAGAGTCAACATGCGAACAATGAAGTCGCGTTTCTTGACTGTATCAGAGATGTATCCTACCTGATTAGGAGGTCAGCAATGAGACAGAGTGATGTAACCTATAATGGCACTAACCACCGGGTATAATATTACACTACCCGCAAGGAGATAGGAAGCTTTAGTTCCTGCTTCACTCTCAGATAGTCCATAACGTGTTTGAAATAGATGACTGGGGTGTGAAACACAGTCAGCGTGGGAGAAGGGGAAGCAGCCTCGCATACTCACGCAGAAAGATGATTAAACGGTCCCCATATAGTCCCACAAAAGAAATTGATCGCAATATATCTAATTATGCCCCAAGTGAGCAAGGATAGCGAAAACAGGACAAGCAGACTTACGCCCAAAATATATCACCAAGCTTCGTAATGTCGTGCAAGTTGACTTCGTGCTTCCTCGCCACCTCCTCCAACGCCTCCGCCTCCGACAAATCCTGCCCGGCACGCTTGCGCGCCTCGCCCTGAATCTCGTTCGCTTCGAGCTCCACGCCCGTGCTGTCGACCAGCCACTTGGAGACGGAGATGTAGACGACGTTCATGACGACCGAGAACGCGGCGAGGCCGGTGGCGACGTAGAAGGGCGCGTGCGGGCCAAACTGCTCCGAAAGCGGGTAGGAGATGCGGGCGGAGACGAAGGAGGCGCCCTTGCCGGCGACGAGGCCAAATGCCATCGAGATCCCGAGGCCGGACGAGCGGAAGAAGCGGACGATGATCGCCTCCTGCGTGACGCTCAGCGGGGAGACGCCGAGGCCGAAGACGAACATGCCGAAGACCATAAGGCGGACGCTGCCGTAGAGGTTCCCGACCAGGAGGAGCACTTGTCCTGAACACGCAAGGTTCTATCTCAGCCAAGAAAATGACGTGTGCCACGGGAAATCAGCGCACCAAGGAAGATGACTCCCGTAGCGAGGATGCTCGTGAACGTAGAGCCCAGCTTGCTCGCGAGCAGCCCGCCTACGAGGGGGGTCCAGGTGCTGTTCAAGCTAATGGCGGAGATGAGCAGGCTAAACTCCGTATTGTTGGTGCCCATCTCGCGTGCGAGACGTGACTTTAGCGGACCGAGCATGTTGGTCGCGCTGCACTCGGGGTGGTAAGTGCAATGGCGTAAGCAGCTGTATACATCAACACGCACTAGTGACTTCCGATACTCAGGGAGCATGCGCACGCCAGGGCGACGGCCCGCACGAACAAATCAGCTTTCGGTCTCTCAATGGCAGCCGTCGTACCACCCAGTTCTGCGCGAGAGGCGCGGCTCGCCGCACGAGAGTGCGCCGTCGAACGGGTGACATGCTCGTCGAAAAGCAAATTCTGCTCCTCTTCCTCGTGGACTGGGTCAGGTCGCGGAGACATCCTTTACGAGCGGGCCAGAGCTGCGAGTAGGGAGAGAGGAGAGGCAGAGCGGCTACAATGCAATCCCCCACGGGGTACTTCAAGCCGCCGTCCCTTTGATGAACGGTCTACAGGTTGGATCCGGGGACCCGAGCGGTCGGCATTGGGTTCTGTGGGGGCCAGCACTTCTTCTCCCCACACCACGATAAGATAACGGGGCCGCTGTGGCATGCGCAGAAGCTAAGGCCCTTTGAGCCTGCCGGCGAAAGCTGCTCGTGTCACACGACGTGCAGCATGGTCGAGTGATCTGAGCATTGCTTATTAGGCTCGCACTATTTTTGGATGGCAGGCATCGAGAAGGACCCTTTCGATCGCACTTGAAGATACCCACCTGCCGACCCGGCTCGTACATAGGATAACACACCCAAACGTAACTCGAAGACTCCAAAGTTGCTGGCATGACTTCCACAAGAAGACTATGATACAAATACAAATTGAAATAATCTACTCGAATAATTTATCCAATGATAGCGACCGAAAAAAGCGAGAGAACAAGAAGAAAGAAATTAGCGAGATCTTACGATAAAAAAAAAAGAGGAGGAAATGCGAAATGGGAGGGTAGCAACGCCGATCGATCGACCCGAGTTACTTTGGCGAAAGCTCCTCGTCTTCCAACAGCCCCTTCCGCGCCGTCGTCACTCTGCGCTCGTACTTGGCGACCCGTTCCCGGTAGCGCGTCTCCCAGTCCTCGCCCTCAATCATATTGCCCACCCATTCCATCCGCCGCGCGAACTTCTCCCAGTCGCGGCCGTAGTAGTTGTGTCCCCCGCGGGGGAAGAGTGGGGCGGGGCGGTCGGTCCCGGCGTCGGCCGGCGCGCCTTCGACGACGTCGAAGAGGCCGTGCTCGCATTCGCTCTCGGGCACGCGGTAGAAACGGTCGTGGTAGAGGTAGATGGGGTTGCGGCAAAAGTGCTGGTAGCCGAACATGACGGGGGGTATTGAGGGTACACCTGATATTGTCTTTTTGAGTGGATGGGAGCAGTGTACTTTGGGATAGTGTCTCACCATCCATGTAAGCCTTGACAGAATATTCGAGGACGGCGTCGATGCCGTACAGTTTCCGGTAGGCGCCGACACGCTCTTGCCAGTACTCCACGAGCGCGGCGTCACCGACTCTCGGGCATCCAAAGACTGCGACCTTGATCGCGACGCCACGCAGGTCCAGCAAAGGATCCTCTCTCAGCATGTCCAACGCGAGCAAGTAGGCCATCGCCGCGCCCATGCTGTGGCCGGTGACGACCAGCTCTTCGACGTCCGGGTGCAGTTCGAACGCCTTGATGATCGCCTCCATGGCCTGGTCGACGACGCCCTTGTACAGGTTCCAGAAGCCGAGGTGGACCTCGCACCGGGTCTGCCGGGGATACGCGCGCTTGAGGAAGAGGGTGTCGTTGTAAGCCTGCGCGGCGGAGCGGGTCCCGGAGAACGCGGCGACGAGCTGCCGACGGTTGTGCCGGTAGGCGACGTACCCCTGGAGGTCGGCGACCGAGCCGCGCAGGTGGGCGACGAGGGTCGTGCCGGGGAGGGCGTCGTAGCCCTCGAGGGGGAAGTCGGGCGCGGTGAGCGCGTCGAGGTGGGAGAAGACGTATCCGGGCTCGATGAGGCCGTAGGCGACCTCGGCGAACTGGCCGAGCGCGCCGAGCTCGAGGTGGAGGTCGCAGTGGACCATGTCTTCGGGAAGGAGGGGCACGGGCGACTTGGTCGCGCACACGCGGGAGATCCAGCGGAAGTTCATCAGCTTCTCGCGTGAGTACATGAGCCGCTGGTCGTCGGTGAGGTCTTTCGCTCTTCGCGGGAAGCTGCGTTTGAGGTGTAGCATTCTCTCGTCGGCTTTTTGCGCTCAGGATGTGGGTGGTGGTGGTGGTGGTGGTGGTGGTGGTGGGGAGTCTGGACAAGTCGTCCGTGCTTGTGGCGACGGGAGAGAGAGAAAAGGGGAGGAGGGGGGAAGTTATAGCCCTCATTGGCGTCATCAGATGGGGCGTGCAGGGGCAGTGTCGACGCTGTCGCTCATTCGAGGGAAAGTTCCGCGTCGGAGCCGCAGGTGTGATGGACGCAGTCAGCGCTAGTGTTCGCAGCAGACGCTTGGCTGTTTGATTGGCGCACGAAGCCTTCCGAGCCTACTTCTGGGACGAAGATCCAGTGCGCCCATGGGCAAAGTGGCTGAGTAAACGAGTTCACTGCGGAAGGACGAGTCAAGTGCGGCGGCCTTGGTCTTCACAGCGATTTTACTCAGCGGTTGAGTAATTAGTGGATGTCTCTCACCGTCAGGGCTGCTTATGTCATCTGTTTTATCCTTGTGTGGCCGGCCACTGTTTCCCCGGCGGCCATTTCACGGCTCTCGGGGATGTTAGTCATTTTTGAAACTGGGGGAGGGACGCCGAAGAGGCGACGTACTTGTTCGTCTGTCATCCTACTTTCTTTTTTTTTTTTTTTTTTTTTT